>CAMQGK010000058.1:2107500-2292500 GCA_947000775.1 Pterois miles | reverse complement strand
CCTCACAACAAACAGAGCAGCATATTTCAGCTGCTTATTGCAGCACTTTATCCTGTTACACATTTGGGGGAATTTTTTATAATTAGCATATGAATTTGCTTATTTTTATATTATTATTATTTATTTTTTTATTGACAGCGACAGTATTGATGAGAGACAGAAGGGACGACATGCAGCAAAGGGCCCCAGGCTGGATTCAAACCTAGGGCCACTGCAGCAAGGACTTGGTACATGGCACTGGCACATTACATTATAAATAACTCTTTGTATGTAGCATCTAGTTCCTTTTCATTGTCTGAGCCATGACACCGCTACGATGATCCAGTCTCTACCTACCATTCTGCATACGATCTTTGGTTAACCAGATAGCAATGCCATCCCCATTCAAATTCTTCTTCCCCTGGCCGTGGATTTTAAAGTGCACCTTAAGCTCCCAATCCCGCACGAAGAAAGGCTAGAAAGCAACAGAATGGAATGAAGACAAGCAGGTTATTCTGCTGCTATGCTCGGCCTATACGTAGTACGCATCTGTCAGTGGAATTAAGCAAAAGACCATCCCGACTATCCTTTCAATGTAATGTTATAGTATCAGTAAATAAAGGGCTGTATTGTATTCACAAAATGCTTACAATACATACATCACAGAAACGTGCATCACTCACAGATGACACGAGGGAAGTATAAAAAACACTGTATTTACAAACCTCTAAACAAACCAACTCCTGTTTTTTTTTTTTAACTAGATAAAAGAATTAAAAATACAGTAAAACAGGATTAAAGATATACCTCTGCTGTGCAAAACTGAAAATAAAAGATCATGTGGTCATGTGCAAACTGAAGCAGCATGTACCTTGTGTATAAGGTGTGGGATGTCTGGTGTGTGGTGTGGGATGCCTGGTGTGTGGTGTGGGATGCCTGGTGTGTGGCGTGAGATGCCTGGTGTGTGGCGTGGGATGTCTGGTGTGTGGCGTGGGATGTCTGGTGTGTGGTGTGGGATGTCTGGTGTGTGGTGTGGGATATGTGGTGTGGGATGTCTGGTGTGTGGCGTGGGATGCCTGGTGTGTGGTGTGGGATGCCTGGTGTGTGGCGTGGGATGCCTGGTGTGTGGCGTGGGATGCCTGGTGTGTGGTGTGGGATGCCTGGTGTGTGGCGTGGGATGTCTGGTGTGTGGCGTGGGATGTCTGGTGTGTGGTGTGGGATGTCTGGTGTGTGGTGTGGGATATGTGGTGTGGGATGTCTGGTGTGTGGCGTGGGATGTCTGGTGTGTGGCGTGGGATGCCTGGTGTGTGGTGTGGGATGCCTGGTGTGTGGCGTGGGATGTCTGGTGTGTGGTGTGGGATGTCTGGTGTGTGGTGTGGGATGTCTGGTGTGTGGTGTGGGATGTCTGGTGTGTGGTGTGGGGTGCCTGGTGTGTGCTGTGGGGTGCCTGGTGTGTGCTGTGGGGTGCCTGGTGTGTGGTGTGGGGTGCCTGGTGTGTGGTGTGGGATGCCTGGTGTGTGGTGTGGGATGCCTGGTGTGTGGTGTGGGATGTCTGGTGTGTGGCGTGGGATGCCTGGTGTGTGGCGTGGGATGCCTGGTGTGTGGTGTGGGATGCCTGGTGCGGGATGTCTGGTGTGTGGTGTGGGATGCCTGGTGTGTGGCGTGGGATGCCTGGTGTGTGGCGTGGGATGTCTGGGACGCCTGGTGTGTGGTGTGGGATGTCTGGTGTGTGGCGTGGGATGCCTGGTGCGGGATGTCTGGTGTGTGGTGTGGGATGTCTGGTGTGTGGTGTGGGATGCCTGGTGTGTGGCGTGGGATGTCTGGTGTGTGGCGTGGGATGTCTGGTGTGTGGCGTGGGATGTCTGGTGTGTGTTGTGGGTGGTTTTCAGTTCACTTACTATTCGACTCCACACGGCTCCCTGTCTGCTCTGCAGGTCTGGAGTCAGCCTCACATGGTCCTGAGTAACCATGGCAGTGCCCATCAGGTCCCACTGTGAAGAACTAGAGAAACCCAAGCCTGCAGAGCAGTGATGCACCTGTCAGCTACAGCATTCATCACAGTGTGCCGGACACAACACAACTAACCCCGCTCTCTCTGGATCCAGCTTTATTCAACGTTACGTTACCGGTAAAACACACAAACTCCAACTGAAGCCCTGTTTAAACATTACATTATGGTAAAGGCTGCACATCTCAATATTGTTGTTTAGCCGGGTAAAGTTTAACCGTGACATTAGGTCAGATTTATAACCAAAAGCGCCAGAGGGGCAAAGACTTCTTCCTAGTTAATTATTACTCGGCTGAGCTAATACAGCGTTAGTTATCCAATACTGTGGTTTCTAAATGCTCGGTTACCAAATAAAGGACTGCTAACATTAACTCAGTTCAGCTCGGTTACGTTACACCTGTTAGCTAACGTTTGCGTTAACGTAAGTGCTAACCTTGTTGACAGTAAACTTACCTCGGTATGGTTTCGCCAGAGAATATTCCCGCTTCAGAAAGTCCTCCGTGAAGTCCTGCTCGTCTGCCAGCGACTGGCCCATAAACACACAGACGGCGACGAGCAGCCATGCTAGTTCACGGCTGCGTTTACAATGAAACATGGGACACGAAAAACAGAAAGTTCTCAATCGATCCAGATCTGACTGGGTTACAGGGGCAACCATCTTTCCACTCCCACTTCAAACTGGTCACGTGGTTTCAAGCAACCGAGCAGGAAACAGGAAACAACCACACTTCCGGTTATTACTTTCCAAATTAAAGCTGACGATCTTGATTAATCGATGCGTTAAAGATTTAAATCAGTATATTCAGAATTCAGATATTCATATATTTTAGGTAAGTAAATATATATTTTAATTAAGTAAAAATATCAATATCACGTTCCTGTTATATAGTAAATTCAATTAAATTAAATTTATTAAATACCCAGGATGATGATGATATTATTTTTTTTTATCATATAGGCAAATACAGTAAATGTAGGAGAGTAAGAAGTATACTGTTTGCCTCTCTAGTGTAGTGTATTTGATTTATAATGTTCATTTTAAACTAGCTGTTTTTGCAATCCTTCCTTTAAGCTGTGGGTAGAATGAACATCTGTAACTCAGAGAATATTTTTTGAAGAAAATCAGCATCCCAGTATGAACACTCTAATAAATCATTAGGTCCTAAAAGTTGTGAAACACACTAATAGCCAAATCCAGAGCTATTTCCTTCCTTGATCAGTTTATGTCTATGTTTTCAGATAAGATAAGATAAGATAAGATATTCCTTTATTAGTCCCACAGTGGAGAAATTCACATATTACAGCAGCAAAGTGGATAGTGCAATAAACAAGAAGCATAGATTTAAAACAGTATTAATACAAATAAAATAAAACAGTATATACATAATAGAAAAGTAAAGCTAAAATATGTCCAGCATATCAATAAATAATTGTCCAGTTACTATAATTTGAGCAGATGATATAATTGCACATATGTGTTGTTATTGCACTTGCACTTTTATGTAGTGCAAGCCGTGATGTTGGGACCCCATAACCGAGTCATGTGACACATATCAGACATGTGCACTAGGGCCCAGTAAGACCCAGAAGATCATAGTACTTTTCCAGACCCAGAAGTCTACTTGTTGACTTCATGTGCCACTGAGCAACTTTCATATTTATATTTCATATTACAATATGCTATATATATATGTATATATATTATATATATATATATGTATATATATATATATATATATATATATATATATATATATATATATATATATATATATACACATATGTATATATTATATATTATATATATATATATATATATATATATATATATATATATATATATATATATATATATATATATATATATATATATATATATACATACTGGCTAAAGAAGCTAACAGGAACTGCAAGGAAGTCAACCACAGCCAAATACCTCCAGAGAGTACGGCAAGTCCTGAGAAGTCAGCTGAATGGGAAAAACAAGGTCCGAGCCATCAACATGTACGCACTACCAGTCATCAGATACCCCGCTGGGATCATCAGTTGGCCAAAGGAGGAGATAGAAGCCACAGATATCAGGACAAGGAAGCTCCTCACCCTGAACGGAGGGTTTTACTCCAGCACCCTCAGGCTGTACACTAAGCGGAAAGACGGAGGCCGAGGACTAGTGAGCATCAGAGCCACTGTCCAGGATGAAACATCGAAACTCCAAGAGTACATCAAGAAGATGGCCCCCAAAGACGAACTGCTCAGTGAATGCCTCAGACAGCAGAAAGCTGAGGAAGCTGAGGAGACAACATGGAGGGACAAGCCCCTACACGGTATGTACCACCGCCAGATACAAGAAGTGGCTGATATCACCAAGACCTACCAATGGCTGGACAAAGCTGGACTGACAGACAGCACAGAGGCACTGATCATGGCAGCACAAGAACAAGCCCTAAGTACCAGGGCCATAGAGACCAGGATCTACCAGAGTAGATCTGACCCAATGTGCAGGCTGTGTAAAGATGCCCCAGAGACAGTCCAGCACATAGCAGCAGGGTGGAAGATGCTGCAGGATCAGCATACATGGAGAGGATCAACCAAGTGGCTGGGATAGTGTACAGAAATATCTGCACCCAGTATGAACTAGAAGTACCCAAATCCCAATGGGATGTACCACCGAAGGTGGTGGAGAACAACAGGGCTAAGATCCTGTGGGACTTCAGCTTCCAGACTGACAAACAGCTGCTGGCTAACCAACCGGACATAGTGGTGGTGGACAAAGAGCAGAAGAGGGCAGTGGTGATAGATGTGGCGATACCAGCTGATGCCAACATCAGGAAGAAGGAGCATGAAAAGGTTGAGAAGTACCAAGGGTTGAGAGAACAGCTGGAACAGATGTGGAAGGTCAAGGCTAACGTGGTCCTCGTGGTAGTCGGAGCACTCGGGGCGGTGACCCCCAAACTGAGAGAACGGCTCCAGCAGATTCCGGGAACGACAGCTGAAGCCTCAGTCCAGAAGAGCGCAGTCCTAGGAACGGCAAGATACTGCGCAGAACCCTCAAACTCCCAGGACTCTGGTAGAGGACCCGAGCTTGAGAAGGACACGGTTACCACCCTAAGAGGGTGAGAGGGACGTTTTATATATATATATATATATATATATATATATATATATATATATATATATATATATATATATATATATATATATATATATAAACACATTTTTAGGTGTTTTGCTCGCATGCTGGTACTCCTGTTCTCCAAACTGGTAACACACTGACTGTCCTATCTCCTACAAAGTCGGTTCGAAACACACAAACTATTCCTTTAACTGTCTATGAATTACAGTGAGTTAGCTACTACATGCTGGGCTGGATGTAATGTAACAGCAGACACCAGAAGTGTTTTGGTAATAAGAAGACATACAGATTATCAGTAATTGTATGGCTACACTTCCCACTTCTGCTCTGCGCTTCATGATTTGCCTCATCACATCTAATGACGACGTCTGAATCAACGGTGCATTACATTATACTATGCTCTTTGCTGAGTCAGCTTGCTCACTCACCCTTGTTGTGTCTCATAAAAGAATGGTGCTTGGTTAATTCGATTAATGGACAGAGCCAAGTATTGACATGTACTGGTGGACGCCAGGCTTGTGTCAGGATCTGGGAGAAATTACAGTAATGCAGTCAACTTGAGGATGATGCTATTGCTCCTCAGAGACAGACAAAGAGACAGAGTGGGAATAAGAGCGCAAACTTGAAGGTGTTTATTGTCCAGCGGTGACTTGGGGCCCTTCCTGTATATGTCCCCTGGGTAGATATCATTCACTTACATTGAAAAGGCTGCAGTATTCCAGCTGAATACTGAAATCTGAGACATCAGTGTCTAGCACCTCTCCTGACACCCACGCATCACCATTTGTGTATCCTGTAATCCGTGGCGGAGACCAACACATAGAGCTCTGTCTGTGGGGCCAATTCTGCCTCAGCTTATTGAGTGGAGAGGATCGCAGGGCATGCTGCATGCAGTCGCCTCCCGCTGTGGCAGACTTGCACTGTAATCCCTGTTTGCAAGGTCAAGAGATATTTTAATATCCGTTGGTCACAGTCAGATTCGGTGTTCATCTTTATTAAAGCCGTCCACACCTGTTCTAGTGTAAACAATTGGGGGTGAATGTTTCCCAGGGGAAGAGAAGGCATCGCTTTTACACAGCCACATGCTCTGTGATTTCAGCGATGCAGCACATGTGTGTTATACAGGTTTGGGAATGAAGGGACAATAAAGTGCACCGGTACAATGCATGTCATTCACTGCATAGATAAAACAGCATCTATTATTTATGCCCATCCATTTGTCATGATAATAGAAAGGATGGATTACCTGGGGAAAACAGAGAGCTGCCATAAGACCTAAAAGAGTTCCCGAAAGATCACAGAGTGAGGCTATGCTCGTGGTTGCATGATATTTAGTGACCTTTGTGACGTGTCTATTGTAGTTGTGTTATGTTGTTTCTGTACATATTTTAAGCCCAACCGTGATGGTTTCCTTTACCTAAGTTAGTGGTTTTCTTGCCTGAACCTAACCGTGGACGTGTGCGTGGTGTACAAATGACACACGAAAAGGCTAAAACACACACTCCTGACAATCCGCATGCTAAGCTAATGTCCAGGTGTTTATACGCCGTTCTGTGAGACCGGGTTGGTGACAGCTACCATGACGACTGCCTTGTCTTTCTACAGTCTGCCTTTTACAATGGCAGTTTCATTACATTAAAAATGTCATGTATGTTAGTTTAGACAGAAAAATGTTAAGAATTGTGCTCATTTGTAAATAATAACAATCCACAATTTTCCAACACAGTCCTGCAAATATTTCAAAATAAAAGTCTTGTGTTAACAAATGAAGGAATTCTGTCCACATTTTGCTACAGAAACAGGAAGTATTCACTAAACTTTTTCATGTCTGACATTCGACAGATATATCTATATGGTGTCGTTGCTGGTATGATGTCTATACATCATTTTCACAGTCTATTTTTGCTGTGAACTGCACAGCTCTCACTTACCAGTTACATTAAAGATAATTCATATTATGATGCATTTTTAAACTACCCAAATGTGTTTCAATCGCTGCCACTTTTGATAATGAAAGAATACTTATATGGTATGCCATCAATAATTTAACCTGTTTAAGTCTACTGAGTTCCACTGAGTTCTTTGAGTACATTTCAGTTTTAAAATTTCAACACACGTATTTTTTTCTGATTGATACTACGTACATACTCACTCATATTTTATTCCTGGATTACTAGTGATATAAAAGATGTGAACAAAAGTGTAATTTCCTCTGGTGATGGGGTCACATCTCTGAACATTGTTCTCCTGCTACCAGAGTTTACATGAGTCGAGCTGTTTTCTTCATACTTCATTTTGACTTCTCTTCTCGTCCTACGATTACGCTTTGCTTTTACCGTCATCTTGTGTAACTTGTGGTCATAGAGGGGTTGCTGTTCAGCGAAAGTCACTGTAAAGTTGTATGGGCGTTTTATAGAAGAAAAAGCATGAAGGCTGTGATGGTTTGTTTGCAATGACAGAACCTGGATATGAGCTATTAGCATTAATCATACAGCAGTTTTTGATGAATGGTCACCGGGGGTTGAGTTTACATTGCGCATACTGTATACAGTTTACCTACAGTGTGTTCAGCCTTCTGACAAGCCCACAGTGTGAAGCAATGAATGATTAAATAATAAAGAGACCTTAATGCTTCTTCTGGCAGAGCATGCCTCTGTTAATATACAAGCACTTACAGCAGACAATAACTGTCCTCTTTGTCTGGCCACAGAGTGCAGACATTAAGTACAGACAAACACCTCTGGACATAAATATTCACACTATTCAAATCAACAGGCCTGAGAGAATATTGTCAGAGCAGTTAGAGAGGTGAAATATAGTTGCAGCTCATTTCAGACGCACTTTAATGAGCTTTGCATCCCCCGGCGCTTTGTGCTGACAGAAAAGAAAACACATCTACCTAATTGAAAGGCTCATTTCCGAGCTATTTTCTCTTCAGGATGTGTTTCCCAGACACATGTCAATATTTCATAGCCATGGTGATGACATGCAGAAGGTTATTTTTATTCATGATTCATGATATGATAAAATGTTTCTTAATCAAACATCCCAGTCATTCTGTACTGTTTGCATAGATATTATGATGGCAGGAAAAATGAGGGGAGCACCATTTTCCACATTTTGACGCTGCTGGTTGGCTGGTGTTAGATGAACAACGGGAAGCTGTCTGGGTTTTGAGTAAATTTGTACACTTCAACACTTCCTCTTAAAAATAATTGACCTCCTCACAGAGTGAAAAGCTACTCCAGAAAATTAGCCAAAGTCTGCCAGCTTCTGTAAATTATCCTGAAAAGTGCACTGGTGCTCAGTTTAGGGCTTGAACTTGAATGCAAGCTGAAAGAAAATACAGAAGATTGAACTGTCATGGCAGATAAAGTGTCAATCACTTACATTTTTAATACCGTGAGACAGAAAATATTTGTCATTATTGTTCACTCATATTACATTATTTGTATTACATTATTGTCTAGAGTGTAGCTCATCTCATATTATGTATTCACAGTGTGCATGCATGCATGTGTGCATCTGTGTGGCTGTCTATGGCTAATCGTGCATGCTGGACCCATCAGCTTAATATCTGTTCACGCTCATTTATGACCGTAAGTTCAAGGTCCTCTCATGGCTGCAGTCATTCACATATTGACTGTTTAATACCGTCACTGAATGCTGACTCCTTTCCTCACTACTCCTAACCGGCCAGTAATCAACAACTGTTTCAGTTTAGAGTCTTGTTTCCGTTATGGATCAGAAATTTTTCCGATTTGCACGCCTAGGGAAGACAATTGCATGTATGTATGTATGTATGTGTGTATGATGTTCATATGAAAAAAATGCTGAATTAAAATATTGCTGCTTTAAGCTGTGAAGTTAGTTTAGGGGCATTCTGGCTAGAAATGTAAATGTATTTCAACACACATGTCAAATACTGAGTTACTTAAACATACTTAAGGTCATATCCATGTGTGTTTGTTTTCTGAAAACCGGTCAAATGTCCACGCAGCCGTTAGCAAAAAGCAGTGACGTAGGCTACCAAAGAACGCTAGCACTAGCTGACTCAGCATTAGCTGCGCTAAGTTTGGGGGCTGTACGTATACTTCATGTTCTGTGACGTAAAATTAGTTTTGTAAATCAAGTCTGTTGGCTTTGATGAAAGTGATAAGTGATGTAACAGCTTCAGTTCCCCGTCAGATGATCAGATGATGGTGAGGGGGAAAAAAATCAATCAGTTCACATATATATATATATATATATATATATATATATATATATATATATATATATATATATATATATATATATATATATATATATATATATAGGACATTTGTAATCCTGAATATTTCTCACCAAGTGCATACTACTGCATTAAATCCTGTTGTTCTCTACAGAGGACACCTGGGGCTTTTCAATGATACCAAATGTAAGGGGGTGGGTCTTTGTTACCTTTAACTTTTTCATCCTGCAAAATGGCCGCCGTCAGTGCAAGCACATTTTATGGGAAAAGGAAAAGTAAGTGCAAGGTATTCCTTTGTGTTTCCAAGAAGGGGAATTGCTTTTTGAAGTATCACGCCAAATAAGCACAAGTCAACACAAAACAAAAGTGATGATGGACAGTTATGTGAGTGTTAAACCCTGGCATTTTGTTTGGGACTAACTGTTTGCCATCAAGGTTCAGTTTCACTCATTGCGTTCAGATGTCCACCGTGGACACATGATAGTGTCAAAGCACAACACAGAAAAAACACAAAAGTTATGGACAAATATGTGGAATGTTAAACTCCTCCTTATGTTAACTTTGATAATTTCTCCAGGACAGACTAGTTGCCGTCAAGGTTCCAATTCATATGTATGGTGTTCTGATGTCCACTACAGAGGACACATGATATCTTAAAAACAAAAACTTTTTTTTTCAAAAAAATGCTTTCAGTGTTCTAATTACCCTACAAAGAGATGGGGATAAAAAAATAATGATAATGTGACAACTTTTTTTTTTCCCTGGTAGTCAGGAGGATATATATATATATAGCAGTATGTCCACAGCAGTGTGTTTTAGCTTCCATGCCGGTACTCCTGTTTGCTTCTCCAGACTGGCTATGGATAAGGATTTATAGCCATTAAGTACATAGTTGTCAACCATTATTTATAAAGCATGCTGTCAAATTATTATTTTTTTGTGTATTTTTTTAAAGATATACCATCCACTATCTTTTATTTATCTTTTAAAATGGAACAGAAGTTGCTTGAAATTTACAATCAATTATTATGTCAATCATGTTTTTCAAATAATGGTCATTTTATTATGTAATTAAAGTGTGTTATGGTGGTCTTAAATCCAAATATAAAGGATTGTTAGACATTAGAAGCTGACTCCTCTTCTTCGGACATAACGTGATGGAGATGTTGGGGTGTTGCTCCTTACTTTCACAGAGCTCATCAGTGGAGAAGCTGTTTTACAGTTACAGCTCTCTTTAACATCCAGCCTTCAATCCATCTTTCACCTCTCAATAAGCTAATAGGTCTAATGTGTCAAAATTGATTTCTAGGGGCCTTCTGCCTCCTCCTCCCACAGCTCTTTATCATCCCCCTTCTTTGCTCACCTTCTAATACAACTGATTTATGGCTCATTGGTGCTGGAAAAAAGTACATTGATTTTTTTTCTTTGCATAAATCTTTATTTGAAAAATAAAACTCACTCAAAAGCTTCAATGAGATTTGAAAACAGCTAAATAAAAGTTTAATTAAATATTCTTTGTTCAACCTGGCACTAACAGATATGATATAAATACCAGTCTTAGACAGTCATCTGAACTGGGTTAAGCCAGATATCATCATCATTGATGTGAATAGTTTAATAGTAAACCAGAGAAATATTAAACTAATCTAGGACATTAGGTTAAGAGAGAAAACATGCATGTTTGTTTCCTAGTAATCTAATTAACAGGACTACATTTTGGGTTGTATGACTGGAGCTCAGACTACATTACACACTAAGAAAAACAAAAATTAACAAGCAAAATCAACTCAATAGTTTTTAGTATTTATAGTAATAGTATTTTCACCAGTCAGGACTGTAGGCGGGTATGTTGACACCAGGGAGGCGACTGTGATTAACACCACGGAGAATCAATTTCACTTGTTATTTAATGAAGACTAGAGGCAGGTGGCAGGGCAGGTGAGGCTGGCACGATACATGCTGGTTTTGCCTAAACAGAAATACCATGTAGTATTAATTTGATTTAATATAAATATCTGAAAAATTATGGTTCTGCAAACATAAATGTATTAAGAGCAAAGAAAGTCACATGTCCAAACAGACAAACAGTTGTTGCCAGAAGATATCTGCTACAGGTAAAAGCAAAGGGCCCACACCTGGACTCAGTCTCATCTATATGAACAGCTCTCATTTATAAAACAGTGCGTAGACTCCACACTAAAATGTCTGCGTCTGTACAAAAACGAAAAACTACTTTATGAAACCATGGCTACGCCTACCAGTTTCCTTTTATAAATCCCAAACCAACATTAAGACCACCATGTAATATTAACCTTGACAGGTCAGAAGAAAATGTTTTTGACCCTCTAGAGGAAATGTAGTTGGGAAACTTATTTCTAATAAAAATGTCCCGACAGCTGTGATGGAGCTGGAATCATCCTGAGGACGGCTGCTATGGTCCAAACGTTTTTACTAAATCAACCTGAGTGAAACAGCAAAACTCAGTGATGTGTAGAAATCTCTGACGTAAAACGCACACAGTGGCTCTGACATTGTTTTTCACTGTGTGATAACTACAAGTATTTAAAAAAGTCAAATATAAACAGTCAGCATGAACAAAGTCATCAGTTTGAGGATAAACTTAGTGATAAAATTCCTAAATTTAACCATATACTTAATCTCATTTAATACTGTATTTTGCAGAGAATTTTAATTTGTAGCCTAATAGAACAAAATAGAGCAACTCTGACATGAAGGTTAAATGAACAGTTTGTAACAGGCCTATGAGGCTGTAATTAGTCTCTGACTTCTATCACCCCCATCAGCAGCTGTTCATTAGACTGGGGTCAAACTTCTAGCAGACAATATGACTGAGGACGTAATCATGTGTACATTGTACAGTAGGTAGATACAAACTTGACCTCAGGTCTTTAGCAGCTGACTGGTTGAAACGTGGCGGCAGATGTGTCATTTAACGAAACCTCTAAACACAAGAAAAGTTTGTTCACAAGTTGCACCTGACAGTTTCATGGAACAATTCAGCTGACGATTTCATCCATCCTGACAAAGACTGAAGACTCAGAGAGACTGACCAAAGAGACTCACTGACTTCCATCATGCAAAGTGTGAGATTTAAACAATTTTTATGTATTTTACCATCTGAGAGCGAACATGGGAGAAGTTTGTCTTCAGCGCTTTCTGGCAGAAACAGTTCATTTTAACCCAAACCATAACTAAGTGGGTTTGATGCCTAATCCATTTCTGGCAGAAAGCCCTCAAGGCAGACTTCTCCCATGTGCTTTCAGAGCCCTCATCATACACTGTTAACAGACACTGCCATAAACACTGCCCCCACCCACAGCCACATAGTAGGCCTACACAAAATATGATGAGGAAATCAGTTTTTATTTTATTAACAGCCAATTAATACATTGTAATGAAGCCTGTACTGGATTAATTCATCTAGTCATTCAAAAATGACAAAAACATGCAAATGCCATCTTTTTATGTATTTAACATGAGACATGAGCACAACTCTGAAGTTGGTCTACCCAAATTTAATTATTCCCAGTAGATTTGAGCCATTATATTTTCATACGAATGACAACTTATTGGTTTGTGGTAATTTAATTGATTTGTGTTCATGAATATGCAGCACTAAAACATAAAAACAAATATATTGTCATGGTTCTGAGTTTTTATGTAGATATACCAGAGTGGTGTCTACCTGTGATTTCAGCATTTACATGGTATCAACTGCTGTCGGTAAAGATATAGAGAGGTGATGTCTCCCTGAGTCTATGATACCACAGCATTAATATAACTGTGAAGATGTAGAGGAGTGCTGTCTGCCTGGGTCTATGATATCAGCGTTAATGTGCCATCATAATCTGTTGTCTATGTGGCGATACACTGCAGAGGTGTAATGTCTACCTGTGTCTGTCACGGTTCTGGGTTTTAGTTGTAGTTAGTTTGATCTTTCGGTGCATTATTGGCTCTGTAATTGTGATTTTGGTTTCTTGGAGTCTGAGTTTGCTGTTATATTCATTCATTCATTCATGTTATTCATCTCTTATGTTTCATTTCACTGTCTGCGTTGCTTGTTGTATGTATGTTGGTCCTCCTCCTTAGCTTGTTTTTTTTTTTTGGTCTCAGTTTGGTTTTTGGTGTATTTTTTTTTTTTTTTTGCACTTAGTTTTGGACTCCAGCTCAAGATTAAAGCTCGATTTTTGTTCAATTTGCCTGTCTGCCTGGCTTCCTGCATTTGGGTCCACCACTTAAAACACATCAGATCATAACACATATTAAATGAGGGTTCCTGCTTTATTACCTGACCTTGATGCCCTATGTCAAAGAAAGACTTTCGTTATTTCAATTTTGTGCTGTCATTTTGCATATTCCTAAATTAAAAATATTTATTTAGATTACTGCAGCAAATGTGGGGCCAGATAATTTTTCAGCATGGACAAATTGTGTGTGAATGTTAGCAACGTGAGTTAATAGCAGCCCAGCAGCAAATGTTTGTTCTGTGGCCTCTGAAAAGTCAGTCTGACTGTATTATAGCAACATTTTAGGGAACAACATAACAACATTTGACATATCTGTATGCTTCAAATCTTAGAAATGCATAATGGAAATAATGGATGAATGATTACAATAACGATGAACTAAGAAAGTTTTTTCATTTGATCTTTGGGTTAAAATGAGTGAGGTTTTTGATATTGCGCCCCCACACTTTGATTGTGATGGCAAGGAAAGCATACTGTAAAAGCCAGTATCTCTACTAACTGGTGATGAATCACACTCTGAATCACGCCCTGAAATTTCACAAACCATGTTCCCAGGGAATGTATATGCTCCTAAGAGGAGCCAACAAGCTCCCCCTGACTCCCCTGTAGTCACGCCTGACAGTAATACCACTATCTAGAGGAAAGTTGAATATTTGCAGAAATCTATGGAAAGAAGTTCACATTATATGTGCTGTTTGTTCCACTTACTGTACTTGTGATGCTTCAACCTAACATGGGTGTGTATTGTTGCAGTGTGATGTGCTGATTGCTTTGAGAGACCACAATCCAGGAGAGTCAGGAGTCCTGCAGTCTGCAGACAGTGTCCATGCTGCAGGGGCGCCCAGGTCGGACTTTTGATTTTCATAGTTTGCATGAATCATGATGATTAAATATCTGTTACCTCGCCTCCTCACAGATTGCAGAATGGTCGTCTGCGTCCCTGCAGTTTACAACTTGAACATCTCATTAAGTAGAAGGTGTGGGAGAGACTGGATCGTCCCACGTGGACATCCTCAGTCAATGAAGACAGGCTGGTGCAGGTGGAGGCATCATAGAGTTAGGTTGGAGTCAGTCCTCTTTATGATATTAACATCTATCTATTTATCTATCTATCCTGCAGCCTCCACCTGCAGATTTTGGTAGAACGCTTCTACCTGAACCTACATCTGCAGTCTCTGCCAGGAACCTACAGCCACCGCTTACACCTGCAGGTTCTGACAGACTTACATCCACCTACAGCCTCTAGCAGCAACCTGAAGCCTCCTGCCTCCAGCCTTCCCCAGCAACCTACAGCCCTGGCCTCCACCTGTCGATTCTGGTAGATAGCTCCAGGCACTTCCAGCTTCTTCCAACTCCAGCCTGAAATCTCCTCCGTCTGCACCTTCAGATACGAGCAAACAGGTGCTACTCGAACCTCCACCTATGGCTCCGGCCCTCGACCTCCACCACCACACCCACTTGAAGATTCTGGTAGTTGCGACTCAAACCTCCACAGTCTTTTCCAGCAACATGCACCACTGCCTCTATATGAAGATTCTGACGAATTCATTCCTATGGAGGCTGATCTGACTACATAGATTTTAGGATAGCAGTGTTATTTTGACCGTTTCTCAAAGTTTCAGCAGTTTGGTTGAATTTCGCCTATTCTTTTTGTTAGTTAGTAGTTTTTATAACTTAAAGGTCTTAACTGTGACTTCTTCCAGAGGGCAGCTGGGAAATGTGAGGAATGCTTAGCAGCACCTTGTGAATCCTCTGCTTCAAACCCCCCACTCATCTCTGCAGCCCAAAGGTTATCTGCTGCTGGACCCGTCTTCATACCCAGTTTCCCCACTTTATTTCTAACAGCACCTCTGACTAAACCGTGCTGGTGTCTCACATCTCAAATAGACAAACCATGTACTGAGAGCTATGGCTCCGGTCTCCACGCTGGTTTCTGCTGGCGGCTTGTAGTGTATGCAGTCACGCAGTGTAACTTACACTGATGAATTGATCTGCAACTGTACAAAGCATTTTAATGAGAACAGAATGTAATAAACATCCAGTGAAATCTACTGTGTTTATCAGGCATCACATGCATCCCATTCAGAGCACAATATACAATAACAAAGTCCTAACAACCAACCTTTAATTCAGACGCCCTCGACAACACTGGGCCTCAAGAGTATGTAATGTATGTAATAATGCAGGTGTTACACAAAGTGGTTTTAGTGGTTGTGATGGGAATGACTGGTGCAGTGAAAGCTGTTACCTTCTGCAATTTCCTTGTAAACAAACATTACATTTATATTTTTACATAACAACAAATGGGTTGAATGCATTTTCTTTCTCATAAAACCTTTCCCAAGCTGATTTTTCAAATTCATGCATGGTAGTTTGCATGATTCTCCTTAACTTTGTTAGTGTACTACTATCTCTGGAAAATACTTGTTACATTGCTAGATCGATTATGTATAGTACTTTATTGATCCTGATTTGGGAAATTAAATCAAAACTAGATATACTGTGTGTGTATATATATATAGAAAACACAATACAAAGAATATATTAGAATACATCATAAATATACCAAACTATAACCACAAACATGGAAGATATAAACAAAATTAAATGAAATGAGGTAGAGTGAGTACAGTGATGTGTAATTTAAGAACAGTGGATTATGGTATTATGGTTGAGACACTATGAAGCTGAGTGTTGTGCTGAAAATAATTACTTGCAAAAGTAGCTATGTAATTAGTAGATGATTTGTTGTTATTTTCATAGTTAATATTGAGCTTGTATCAACTGTATATTTTAGTTATTGTGTTGAGTCCATCCCATAGTGTGTCATAATAGTATGGCCAGCCGTTACACAGTGCGTTCCCCTGTTTGTCATTGAGTTAGGTCAGCTTGTTTACGTCCGCTGTTCAGTTTGGTCCAATATTGTGAATATTCACTCTTGCGTTTTTGTACTGAAACACATGAACACTAAAGGAACAATACATATAGATACCGACAGCGTTTCGTCAACTATGGTAGAAATGACCACTGTTGCTGCTTTGTACATATTGTGGATGTCAGCGTCGTGTGTGAGTTCATAACATCGTCCACTCGGTGTAAGGTATGCTGGGTAGCCACATCCACACATGCAGAGTACAGAGGCACAGGGATGATGTTTGCAATGAACGGGCTCATCACCCTTATTTTTTCAGAAATTATAGGTACAAAAAGAGTAGATGATAGTTAAAGTTACTTGCATTTAAAAACAAATCAACAACCAATGAAAATATTTCCAAGGGCTAAGTGTATCATGAATAAACAGCCCTGTTGCACAGCAGTTTGTTAAACTCAAGACGTTCACTAGGGGACCGGTGTGAAACGTCAAAATTCATTTATTTGTCATATAACTTCCAAACTCAAGTTACAGCACTTCCAGAGTTATCTTTACCCAAACCACCATCTTTTCCTAAACCTAACTGAGTAGTTTTATTTTGAAAAGAATGGAGCAGGTGTTGTTGGACATTCGTAGGCAAATGCACAGAAAATATCCTGTTTAAAATCGTGCTGAGCGTCATGCTTTATGTGTTTATGTACACGGATCAAATACATTGAATGTGACTGTTTCATGACCTGCCGTGAGACTGTGTTGGAATAAAACAATAATGTACACATTAACACCTCAAAACTATTATTCAAATATTTAAACGAGATATTAGGAAGATGTGTGTCAGAGGTGTTGACGTCAGCATAATCTGTAATATGAAACAGAAGAGAGATCATTTCCATTTCCTTCCTTAGATCCCTTTCGTGTCTTTTTTTTTTTAATTCCTTAAATACTTGAATGCCCTTATAATGAATACTTGTAGTAATACAATATTATACTCATATTGAATTATTTCTTCAGTTCTGAATAATATAGAAATATTTCTATGAAGGGAAATCTCCATCACTTCGTTAGACTGAATATGAAGGGAGTGATAATACGACACACTGCAGTCTGATGGTTACCAGCTAGACTTGACTTTCTCATGGCTGTGTGTGTGTGTGTGTGTGTGTGTGTGTGTGTTTAATATCAACGCAGCCCCTATCTCTTTTAACACCTCTGCTCGGCTGTTAAACTACATTCCTCCCACCTCTGAAGCCCAACTATGCTCACTCACACTAACCTGTTACCATTAGGCCATTCGTCAATGTTCAACTGTCCAAACATGAGAGGTGTTAGGGAGACAGTGCGGCCAGAACGGTTTGGAGGTTTTCCACTGACCCTGACTGGAGACGATTTCTAGTCAGAGGACATAAAGTGCTGCAGAAACATGACAGGGAGACTCGATCAGAAGTCTGCTAGACTGCAAATTAGCATTATTGTCAAAGAGATTGTGAATAAATTATGCTTGATACTACAGTTGACTAAACTTATTTTGGATTCACTGACTAAAAACATTAACGGTATCAAAAGGGTTGCCAGCACACCATAATGCGGCTCTGAAGTTTGTCTTTTTGAATTTTGTTGTTATTTTTCAAAATATTGTTTCCTCTTCACTCTCATATTTTTAATTTCCTTTTGGTCTTGGTAGCCTCAGTGGCTGCAGTGGCTCATTTGCTGATATTCTCATGATCTCACGACAGTGGTCTCAATGCAGTGGACTCATGAAGATAAAGAGCTTTATCCTCAAATTATCCTCAAATGCTTCAATACAGGACAAAACTGAATTAATTACATGGGTGCAATGGCGAGTGCTGGTCCCAAACAGGGATAATGAATAAATGGTACTAGCAAGAAGCTATCGTTTAGCTGCCCAGAGCACAATCACTACTGTCCTGCAGTCATCTTCCACAATCTATCTTCAAATTCAACATCTTTACTTGTCATAAAGTTCTTTGTGCTGGCAGATAAATGAACGGAGTGAATCAGCTTATCAGAAGCATTTTGGATAATGACGTTTGTATCTACAGTGGTTAAGAGTGGTCAAACAACTCTGACAGATGCAAAAAAAAGGCAGACAAAAGGTTTGCAGTTGGTGTGTAAACATGATTGATGGCATGAGGTTGTATTTATTTTTTATTGTGCAGCAATTTTGGACAGAAAATACAAACTTGGTGTGCAAAGGCCTTAAAGGGATAGTTAATTTGAAGGGGGGTTGTGTGAGGTACTTCCTCATCCATAGTCAGTCTATTATTAGTAGATGGCGGTCAGCAAACCCACAGTTTAGAGAAACAGACACTGCTGCCTCCGTCCACAGCAGTACAATGTTTTCCTCCTATGCTGGCCTGTTTCTCCATCTACTGTAGGAAACGTTAAAAAATTATTTATTGATTATATTGTATGCATTATTTGAAGTTGATTTTTGTGAGGATACATCCCACTTCAATTAATTCAAACTGTCCCTTTCAGAGTCTGCAGCCAGTGAATAAATAATCCTGTTGTCCTGTAATCCTGTGTGTTGGAAGTCTATTTGGTATTTGAATCGTTCCTGAGACCTCGAAAACTGACGTTCCAGGGTTACCTAAAGCGTCACAGTTTGAAGCGCAGGGCCACTCGCCAAGCATCAGTATTTGTTGGGAGTGACAACGTGAGATACAATGTGTTTGTCATTTGGGTCAGCGGGCCGAACTCGAGGCTGCAGGTTAAAAGAAATGAGTTGACCTGACCTCTGTTGGGCTAGCTGTTACTATCATAACACACCCAGATCTCTGACTGAACAGATGGTGGTTGACTGGCATTCTGGGTAATGTAGGCACCAGGTTTTCACAAGGAGGAAGGAATAAAATGGAATAATGGAATAAAAAACAAATATGTGTCTGGCCCTTCTGCATTCATTTTGATCACTTCACGTCAATTGTGAGTCCAACAATGTTACCAGAGTGTAATGTAAATTTGTGGAGTACTTTATAGGCGGCTATGACTCAGAGGTGGAGCAGGTCATCGATCCACAGCTCCTCCGGTCACATGTTTGAAGTGTCCTTGAGGGAGATGCCTCACTCGAAGGCTGTGCCATCGGTGTGTCAAGTATTTAGATCAGATCCTGATGGGCAGGATGGCACCTTGCATGGCAGCCTCTGACATCAGTGTATGAATGTGTGTGTGAATGGGTGAATGCTGACATGTAGTGTAAAGGACTTTGAGTGCAGGTCAGAAGACTAGAAACGTGCTGTGTATGTGCACGTCCATTTACCGTCTTTTGAGTAAAGAAACCAAACAGTCAACCAACGGATAGCTGCTCCAGCCGTATGGATCATATCCCCACACCCAAAACGGGCCATCCAGTAATGGGATGGTTTTATGGGAGTGTGTTACTGGGCAGTGACCCAGTGGAGATCTGCGGGTTTATCCTCAGTGACAGGTTTCACACGCAGCTTGTGGGCCAAACCCACAAATAACAGCCAGGCGTCTTGTTTGCCATCCTTCTCGTTCCTGTTTCAGATTACTGACTGGCTCTTTGAAGCTGGCTGACGGACAGGCAGGGTTTTCCCCTGCTTCTCTGCCAGAAAAAGATTGGGTCATCAACAGCTCTACCACCCACTGCATATCTTGAATGACCTCTGAACAAGACGTGTGCTTACTTAGGCATCTGATCAGAGAGCTGTCGGGAAACTGTAACAAAAGGTCCAGTGTGAGGTATTTCCTGATTTCACAGCAAAGTCCCTGCTGAAATACAAGCCTCAGTGTGATACTTTTAGAAAAACTGCTGTTACCCCTTACCATTGTTTCATCAAAGGCCACGACTTAGAAGGTGTAACTAGCTATAAATAAGTGGACAGACATGGACGCTGGACTTAAACACAGTGCTGCAGCTCTTGTATTTCTAAGGAAACTAAGGAACTTGAAACTGTTTTTATTATCATAAGTCACTGATAGTTCAGTTTAAAATGTCAATGATTTAGTACATTTTTCTGTTAAATAGCATCACACATCCGTGTCAGAGATGACTGATTGAAATCATCCCAGCCACACTGTGATTGCTTTTCAGTTAGAGACAATCAAGTGAACATACACTGCGAGTGAAACAAGAATAACTCATTTAATAGTAATAATTAGACATTTCTGTGAAATTTTACAATTAGCATACGACTTCTTGAGTTAAGGCCAGAAATGTGCATTGTGATTTCACAGTGGCCTTTGACCTCAAAAATATAATCAGTTCATACTTGAGTCCAAGTGGACGTTTGTGCCAAATTTGAAGAAATTCCCTCCACATATATCATGGGAAAGGGACGGATGTGAGGTCACAGTGACCTTGACGATTGACCTCTGACCACCAATATCTGATCACTTCATCTTTGAAACCAAGTGGACATCGCCAAACATGCCAAATTTGGTGCACAAGAATGGTCCAGATGGACGAACGTATGGATTACGGATGTAACGGATACACGTTATTGTCCTAAGGGGAAATTTCGCAGTCAGCTTACATCAAAAGCCAACAAGACATTGCAGTGGTACACCAGACACTGTAGAGAAATATATCAAATATTGAACATTCCCTGAGAAAAAAAAAGCCATAAAACATACAACAGAACCAAGGATTCACTAGTTTTTTGCTGAGCAGTGTTATAGACATTGGGAGGAAAGAAGCTTGAAGTGGTTTCTTATACATTCGCTGCTCGGTAACGTCTCACTGAAGGTTATATTTCATATTCAGAGTAGAGGATGTGTGATGGGTCCTTCAGACTTCAGTGTGCAGGTCTGACAGCAGTACTCTCATAGACAGTGTGGGAGGACGGACAGTTATTCTGTCCTGTCACTTTCAGTGCTGCTTTCATGTTATTGAATTGATTCTGGATTTTAACTGGACTGTGAGGGTCCCATACCATGATGCTATACCATATCTAATGATGCTTTCCAGCACAGCCTTGTAGGATGTTCAACTGATCTCGGTGCCCACACCAAACAGTCTGAGCCAGTCTAGCACACAGATAATCAACATGGACAACTGATACCAAAAGCTTGTTCCATTGCATTCATAATCAGAATCTATTTACAGAGATTAAGGTTCCAAATTATTATATATTATTATAGATAGATATAGATAAATATTATAGATTATGGTACCAATATTGCCAGAAGGCTCTACATCAGGAGTGTCAAACTCAGTTTCATCCCAGGCCACAGCAGCATCATGAAAACATGAGTTCAGTAACAAAAACACATGCTGGTGCATCAATATATCTGCAGCACATAGACACAAAAATACTGTATGTGGACACATACTAACATTTCTATGTGTTATTATAACATAAATCCATGAATTTATGAGATTCAGAAACCCTCATCATTACTCATCCATCAAAAATCAAAATAATCCTCAAGAGAATCCTCAAGTCTTTTTTTTTTTTACCATCCCACAGATATTATCAGACAGAATTTATTCCATTAGCTTAGTGTAACTTTGTGGTGGGAGTTGAGAGGGGCAGAACTCTAGTCCAACAGATCAATGAGCTCTGATCTAACGTTCAGTCTGTGGCATATAAACTGTTAGTGATCAGCAGCTGATCAGCTGAGATCATGTGGTAGAGATGACAGTGGTGTGACAGTGTTTTACTGCCTCGTAGTAAAGAAGACATACCGGCTGGTCTCCATCAACCACTAACATGGATCCTCTTTCTGTCCTTCCCTCTGCTCCAACTTCTCTTCTCCTGGACATTTTGGTTATATTCAGATTATTTTATTATGACCCATCACTCGACTAGAGCGCCGCTGCTGGAAACCGGTGATACTGAGACGCTTCAGTGTTCATGTAACAAAATCGAGATGCATTGTGGGACATGTAGTTTAAGGACACCTTGCTTCTGTAAAGTGGCATAGAAACGTATGACAAGCATAATATATTCTTTGCAAGCCCTCACGGGCCACATAAAATGAGGTGCTGGGCTGGATTTGGCCCGCAGTCCTTGAGTTTGACTCATGTGCTCTGTGAGAGGACATGTCAAACTTTTTGTTTTTCTTCACGAGTGCTCATGTTCAAGTTCAGACTCCTGGTTGGATTCACTAAGATTATTAGCACACATTCAGGTAGCCTTCTCATCTTTAGCCATGGCTGACTGTAGCTTTCAAAATGATAAATGTAGCCAGCACCAGGCATATACTGTATAAAAGTGAACATTGTCACCATGACATCACCCATTGGTTTGTAGATTAGCATTTGGTTGTGGTAGCAACACTGTGGGAGTGACACACAGAAGAAGCTCCACTTTAAAATTGTGAGTTGACTAAGTGATTCTGTAGTTCCAACAACTCTCGAGTGATGAATCTTCTCCAGTGAAACACGCTGCACTTGTTTCAGGGGTTTCATTCTCCCTGTTAAACTAGTCATTCATGTAACAATAATTTAAGATGATCAGCTTTATAATTGTGAACCATGACATTCAGTATTTTGTTTAAGGAGCTTGTGAAAAATACTGTGAGACAACTAGACAGGGTGCCAGTCAATGTGACCTGTGCTTTGTTTGGTTCATCCTGTGTTTCAAAGTTCTTTAGTCTTAATTTCAGTTTGCCCTTGTGTCTTGTATGCCCAGAATAAAGTTATGTATTAATGTTACTTCTTTAAAACAGTGCCCCTAAATTTTGCCACTTTGTGTTAATTTGTTCTGTTGTTTTAGCATCTTTCACAGTATTTCCTGGAAACAACCCACACAGTTTATGTGCTTCATCATATTCCATCCATTCCTATTCAGCATCTTATTCCAGTGTTGGATCCATGGTGGGATTTACCACACGACCTTGTTCCGTGACCACGATCTTTCCTTCATCATTAGATAGACGTGAATGAAGCCAATGAAGGCTGCAGCAAAGCAAAACAAGATCTCAATAATACAGATTGTTTTGTTGTGTTAAAACGTGTGAGTAATTGTCTTTTTCCACACTATGGTTTTATGTGACTTCATACTGAGCAACATCTCCTCATGTTGACATATAGCCCTTGCAGTGCTGCTCATCACAGGTGGCACATATGTATCCTGAACCTGCCGCCCTCACTCACAGAGTAGGACGTTCTTATGCTGTCATGCACCACTGAGCAATAAAAAACCCTGTAACCAAACCCAGCGCCTAATCCAACCGGGACAATCGCTGGCAGAGGCTACACCTCCACAGATCTGAATCCCTGCAGACTGTCCCCATGCAGCGCCGCATGGGAGGAGAGACCACAGCAGTGGAGCTAATCAAACCACAAGTCGCTGGAATGATGTAGGATGACAGAATGTCAGCACCTGTACCATAATGTTGGGTTGATGGAATGATGGTGTTCATCACAGTGTTTATGGGGGACACTCAGATGGGGCAACACACAGAGGAGTCTGCTATATGTTATACTGAAAGGAACAAAGTTAGAGATGCTCATTTGTGTGTCGGATGGGTATTATATTTGTGGAATTGGTGCAGGTTTGGTGTGTGGCTTTAGGATTAATAAAACTGGATTCTATTGCCAAATAGTCACAAACAGCTTCATCAATCAGTGAAGAAACTTAAAGCAGCATTTTCCTGCACATAAAGTGCAATACAAAGGAAACTCCACCCACAGCTGGGCGTTATACTCCAGTCCAAACGTGTCAAGGAGCAAATCAGCTTGGACACAGGCTGGGAGGCATCTGACTGCACTGGACAAAACATCCAGAGAAAGCAGTAAAAAAAGCAGTATTGATGCTGCTTTCAATGACTTTACACGTGTATCCAGCAGGTTTCAACGTGGCGTAAAAGTGTAACCCGACAAAAGCCGTGCGTAAAAGTTTCCTTTTTCCTTTGCAGACCATGCGCAGCTTCTTGGAGCCGTGCACAAGAGTCGGAGATGCAACCCTTCACGGGACAGTCTTGGCCGGACCCTCGCTGTTCTCAGCCAGGGCCTTATCCTCCCGAGGCTCATCAGATCCCAGTTTGGATGCCGGTGCGGACCAGGAGATCCGCACGTCGTCACCGGAGCAGCAGTCTTTGAATTTGTACCGACCCCCCAAAATTCTGGAGGAAGGGGAAATGACCGAGGATGAGCCCAAAGTTTATTTGGAAGCCAGCGACCTTTGGACACAGTTCCATAAATGTGGCACTGAAATGGTCATTACAAAGTCTGGGAGGTAGAGTAAATGTCTAATAATTATACGCATGGATGGGACGTTTTACTAAATGCATGCATCACGCCGTTGTGTCTTCTCCCTGCAGACGCATGTTTCCGCCGCTCAAGGCCAGGTGCACCGGGATGGACAGACAAGCCAAGTATATTTTTCTGATGGACATCGTGGCGGCTGATGACTGCAGATATAAGTTTCACAACTCCCACTGGATGGTGGCGGGGAAGGCGGACCCGGAGATGCCCAAACGCATGTACATCCACCCGGACAGTCCGGCCACGGGCGAGCAGTGGATGTCCAAAGTGGTCAACTTCCACAAACTGAAACTGACCAACAACATATCCGATAAGCATGGATTTGTATGTTCGGATTTTTATTTTGAAAATTTTACTAATTTCATCTAATAATAATAATAATAATAATAATAATAATAATAATAATAATAATAACCACGATGCTGTCAGGCATTTGTGTTCAGTTTCTTTGTGATAATTTCTAGTGTTACTCAAACACTGAAATAGATTTGTTGTGATGAAGTAATCCTGGTGAATTTAAAATGATGCTGATGTTTTCTTGCTTTTGTCTTCGCCATAATCATTCATTCATTTTGAAAATCGTGAAACAAGACTATTACATTTTTTTACATTATTTCCCAATAGATGGTTTTAACTTTATTGTCCTTTTTATTTGCAGACAATTCTCAACTCGATGCACAAATACCAGCCCAGATTTCACATAGTGAAGACAAATGACGTCGTGAAGCTGCCTTACAGCACCTTCAGGACATACGTCTTCTGTGAGACAGAGTTCATCGCAGTAACAGCTTACCAAAACGACAAGGTCAGAGCTGCTTGATTTCCACAGTACTGTTCCACCCTGCGCTCAACCTCCCCTTCACAAATAGACGCTCATATCTACAATTTATTTAATATATTTAACCTGATGAATAATCAGTGATGTACTTCTATCTTGTCCTGTTATCAATTTTCAGATAACGCAGCTGAAAATAGACAACAATCCTTTCGCGAAGGGATTCCGAGACACCGGCAACGGAAGAAGAGAAAAGAGGCGAGTTAAGAGTTATTCCTTCATTCAATCACAAAATTAGACGTTAAAATAAGACGGTAAATAAGGTACAAATCTGAACTAAGAGATAACAGCGTACCCGGTTGATTACTGACATTACAACAATATTTCTGTATTACACCTTTTCTGAAATATTATGTATAAATATGACATTAAGTCATTTTCTAATGGTTTGTACTTTGGTGAATGAGGAGAAATGTACAGACACAAATAGACAGCACAGTAAAATAAACCATGAATGTTTATTTTGGATATTTTTTCCACTAGTCTGGAAGAAAACATGGAGGCAAACTAGCTAAAAATCTCAAAACTGATTAGTGCATGAAAAAAAAAACAGATTTTTTGCTTTAATATTTTGTTACAGTACGCAAAATCCATATGTGTAGTGTTTTTTCTTAATTATTGTCCAGCTCCATGTGCGCTGTGACACAGTTTTAATTTTTCAGAGCCTTTAATTTAAGCAAACAAAAGTAGCCACAGTGTAAAATGTTACACGTAGACTTTCTGCCTGTTAAATATTACTGGATTATTTGAACTGATGTATTATTAGCATTTTAACGTTGCAGCTGGTTCATAGTGGACCTATTTGTATTACTGCTGGGTAGTTTTTGATTTGCATCATTGCTTATACATCTATTATATGTTTGTATGTAAAAACCTTCATCTGTAAAGAAGCTGATAACTCAAGCTGTCAGATTAATGTAGCAGAGTAAAAAGTACATTTCCCTCTGCAGTGTAGTGGAGTAGAAACTAGAAATACTCTTATTAAAGTACCACAAAATGACTTAACCACAGTACCTCAGTACATGTATAAGGTACTAAACACTGTATAGACTATGTATGTCTGATCCTCCTGTGGCCCCCCTCAAGAAAATTCTGTCCTGACACCAAAATAAAAGTACAGAAAGTGTCTAAAGTGTCTAAATAAATTATAGATTTGTCATATTTATTTATGTTTTTTTCAGTTACATGTTCAGCCATATTTCCTATAAATCACTATGTAGCATAAATGTTTTTCTTCCTTCTGTGCCAGGAATAAAATCTAGTGCTGAATAATTTAATTATTGTACTAAAAGTAGTCAAGTTTATATACACTGAGTCTAAAAAGATAAATTAGCTTATAAAATAACTATGATAAACAATCAATTCATCATCACTGAATCTGCCTCTTGATGAAACGTTTAATTATCTTGTTTATAACGTTGCAGAAAAAGGTGAAAATGCCCACTGCAGTTTCCTAAAGCCTGCAGATGTATCAAAGACAGTCTGAACAGCCTAAAAAACACAAAACCATCAGTTTACAATGATATAAAACAGACAAAAAGCAACAAATGTTCACATTAGAGAAGTTGCGGCCGCTGTTGGTTGGGGTTTTTGCTAAGAAAAATGGTTTAACAATGAACTGATAATCATCTGGTGCTCAGGCCAGGGAAAGGCCATGGCTGAAGAGAGAGGCAGTGGGAGTGAGAGGGGGGGTAAATCTGGAGGGGGTATTTGTTTGGGTGCTAGATTCACTGACTCTACCTTTAAACAGATACACAGCACAAATCATCCACTTCTAATTGACTGATGTCTTGCAGAATGACTCTAAAATGATGATTTGAATCATCAGCAATTTTATGTATCATTATTCGTCATTTCTTTTATCATCGGGCATTGCTTTTCTTTTGTTACATCAGGAAACTACAACATCCATCACAAAAGTATAAAGAGATGCGGATGACTGACATGAAATCTGAACCCGTAAAAGATTCAGACGATTCAAAATCTTCAGGTATGGAAAACCTGTACAATGCGAATTTGGTCAATATGTGACATTCAGTGAGTCTACAAACATGAATCCAAAACTAATATTCTCATCTATCTTTTCATCTATCAAGATGCTCATGAAAGTGACAGTGACAATGGTGACAATGTCGAGGACAACCCTGGACAAGAGGTGCGTGAAACAAAACCGAAGCCAGAGGTTTCCATACCGGAGAGGACAGAACAGACTCCATTTGGGGCACAGAAAGAAATGGACCCGAGGCAAAGCCACGTCATCAGCATATTAACTGGTGGAGCAGGTTGCTGTGAGCCGCAAGACTCAGAGCAGGAACAATTTGGCAAATTATGCAGTGGGTTTGTACACAGCTGTGTTCATCCACCTGAATTAAACAGACATCTGCGGGATCAGAGTATCCCCAACAGCCTTTTCCACTCTGCTCAGGTAAACACCTGGAACATCTGTGCCACCATGGACAGAGCAGTGCCATACGGACTGAGCCTGGCAGCACCTATCGGGGCTCAAGGAGCTCCGGGGTTTCCCGTTGGCCTTCAACAGCACGCACCAGTACAGGTACACAGATGACGCACGAACCAGTGAAGCACTTGTACAACACATGAAATATTTAAAGTATATAGTAAAACTAGCAATACCATTTCATAGGAATATCCCAGTAGTATTAAAAATCCTCCATTTAAAATCTTCAGTTTAAAGTTCCTACGAGGAACTTTTTCTGTCCCCTAGTAACAGAGAGTCTATGAGCCCGACCGCCGCTCCGATTATCAGCAGCCTAACTGTGCTGTATTGATAAAGCTACGGTGCTGTCCGTGGTGCTGAAATAGCAGACAGCTTTGTAACAGTAACTTTTTCTCTGAGTCCCACCTTCCTGTCAGTTTTGTCTTGGATCTATTATATTCTTTAAACTATATGGGTGGGCAGTTTGCTAGTCGCAGGTGAATGAAACAAACCTGGTCTGCCCCCCGTAAAAAATTAACAAATCATCTACTGCTTATTAGCCATCCGTCCATCTGCGACTACTTATTCGGCAAGGGGTTGCGGGGGGGCTGGAGCCGGTCCTAGCTGACATTGGTTCACCCTGGACAGGTCGCTAGTCCATCGCAGGGCACATAGAGACAGACAACCTTTCACGCTCACATTCACACCTACAGGCAATTTAGAGTCATCAATTAATCTGCATGTCTTTGGACTGTGGGAGGAAGCCAGAGAACCCAGAGAAAACCCACATTGACATGGGGAGGACATGCAAACTCCACACAGAAGGGTCCCAAGCTGGATTCTGACCTGAGGCGACAGCGCTAACCACTGCACCACCGGGCAGCCCCTGGTTATTATTATTATTATTATTATTATTATTATTATTATTATTATTAGTTCACTCATTCTGATGTTGTAGCCAGTCGACATGGAGCTAATTTCAACTCACCATTAACCATTTTATGAAAACCTCATTTTTTATATATATATGTATTATCTTAATTTGCACTGTAATTGGTATTATTAAAAAGTAATGTACAAGTACTTTTAAACTCCAAAGTTTAGTCAAAGCTAGTATGAGGTTTAAATTGTCTGATTTAGATAAAAGTGGATATCTTCCAGTTTACTAGTCTTTTTAGTTCAGAGTTGTATCTTTGCTTTTGTGATGGTTACACATGGAGGACATGTTGTTGTAAAAAGATGTTACTTCAAGATCTTTATTTATCTAACTCTGTCTGCTGAAGCCTCATATTATCTTTGGGATACATTTTAACACTGAACAAGGACTGTGGATTTCGTCCTTCATTACTGCGCATCAGGAAGTGCATCAGGAGGATGATTACAGCAAAACAAACCTGTTTAAATGTTCATGTGGGACCTGAGTGTTGATGTAAGATCAACTTCAAAAATTGTGAAACTATCCATTAATGTGAAAGTAGCATTTAAATGTCACAGTCTGATTTGGTGTTAATTTTAACTCACTGTTTTTTATGTATTATCTTAATTTTCAAAGTCACAACAGCTGTCAAATAAGTGTAGAAAGTGCAACATTTTCTTCTGACAAGTGGGGGAGAATCAATAGAAAGTAATATAAAAATCAAATTAAAATTGTACTTACAGTAACTGCAGTACCTTGTAATTATTAAAGGACAACTGATAATCTGTTGTATGTATTTTTCCTCTTGTTAACAGGTGAGCCTCTCACACTTTGGAGGCTTTCTATTTTATCCCTACTCCAGCTTTTCTGCAGCATCAGCCCAGTACCTCGTCCCACCAGCGCGGTCCAGAGGGGATTTCAGAGCCTATCCAAGCGTCCACAGCCAGGACTACTTCACCTCTCCCATGATGCCTTCACCTGTTCCTGCTTTGGGTGGTGGATTGAAATATCTCACCCCTGATTTGCTAATGCTACCCAAAACAGACCAGAAGGACTCAGAGGACAAAGCTGAAATTGATTGCAGTCAAGATCAGTCACAAACACAGTGAAAATACTGACTTGAGAGCCATTACTGCTGATTTAAAGTGTTCCTGCTGCCTGCATGTGGTCTGCCTACTCCCATCTACAGAACCCAAAGGCTGTTCTCTCGAGGGAATGACACTGAACTTGTTTCAAAATGAAAGTTGCGTAATGTTAAAGTCTCATACAGCTGCATTTTATTGCCTACATGACTTAAGACGAAATCACTGTCAAAAACTGTTTTATATCAACAAATGAAAATTCATACATAACACATGAAGTTGTGATACTTAGTGGAATATAAAGACGCTGATGTAATGGCTCTTTTAATGTCTTACAGAAACATTAAACTGACAGATTTCTGAATGTAGTTTAGCATAAAAAATATGAAGAGGTATAAATAAATCAAACAATAATTCAATACAAAAAAAATAAAAACTGAACCCTATAAAGATCTGTCCACACTTCTCCAGTGAAACTTCACAAAAAGCCATAAACCAACTTTTATACACACACAAGTTCAAAATGAATGTCTTAAAACACATCAACTTTCTATGCATTTAAAGAATCAACCTATTTGTCCATGATATTGTGTAGTTTTTTTTTTTTCAAAGACTGAAATCCAATAAATGATAAAAAAAAATGACATTCATCCGAAGAGTCCCTTTGTGTAGTTTGTTTTAAAGCCTCTGTAAATCTAGTATCAACACTGATTTGATCAGATTTGACTTACAGTCACCAACAACCCAATGAAAGACCAGTGGGTAGAAATGAAGAAAGTATGATTTTAAAAGGCTATTTTCATAAAATGGTCTCTATATGTTGATAGTAGTGCATGAGACAGGTAATGTGAAAAAAATCATGTGCCTCTGTGTCTTCCGGTGCTCCTAATGGCATCTCAGATATTTCACAGATCGGTGGAAAAAAACAATCAGAGCTGATCTGGATTCTGCCATCTCGGAGCAGCTGTCAATCACTTTTGAACTCTGATCAGCGCTAATCAGATATGGATCAATATTCTGTTAGTGTAATGACTTTTTCTCTCCTCACATGTTCTCAGAAACATCTTATAGTTACTGTTTAGCTGTAAAATGACTAAATCTGTGACCCGGCAGCCAGAACAGTTGAGGAAACACCAAGCAGGACTAAGAAGGGTCAGTTGGGTCATCGGCCTACTACTTTGTCATAACATTAGCATACAGCATTTGACATGCAGAAATCTTTTTCTGGCTTACTAAACAGGATGGTAGTATGGGTATTAGAACGCAGTAGTTTTATGATTGCCAGTTGCCACTTAGTTTATAGATGCTGTTGCAAATGGTTTGTGAATGCCGCTTCATGTGAACACTCTGACCAGCAGAAGACATTCTCCATTGGTGCGCCTTAATGCGCCTGCATGATTGCCTGAATGGTGGCCTATATGGCAACTACATCTCCAGCATTATGCATCTGTTTGCATGGGGAATTGTGAGGAAATGAAAAAAAAAGAAAAAAAAAGTTTTTTGCACCCCACTTTATTGATACAAAAATTAAAAAAAGTTGAAAAGTGCTCTACTAGGTCGGGTTGGACACTTAATCTCAAAAACTATGGAAAAACTGAAATAATGACAATCAGAACAAAATTACTAAAATGCACAATTCCTCCTAAACATGAAGAAATAATTTTGAAACCATAAACATGTATCCTTCAAATGAATTTATCAGAACAAGACTTCAGTTTGATGCATATTGTCTCCTATAGAGCAGTTTAATCTGCATGTGCTATAAATAAAGTTCAACAAAAAAAACTCTAGGCGAGTTTTGATTACGTCATACACACGCGACCCAAACACAGCCTCGTAGGTAGCTAGCTAGCTAAATGTTGTCGTTAACATGAGTGGCTCTTTTATTATAATGAATGTAGTATTTTGAGAGTGACAATGATTTCAGTGAGCTATATTCTGCTGTGCGGACAGTTGCTGCTGCTATTGACGGTGATTCTGTTACAATGCCTGGAAGGAATTCACTCCCAAAACTCATCGACGACCGAGACTCCTGCTGCTTCTCCCGGTCAGGGAGCTACCGCACTCCCGTTCAGCGAGCAGCCGCCAGAAATAGTGAAATATGAAATACCGGTGGAAAGTACGAACTATACAGAGCCGTATGAGTACAAACCCCCGTCACCAGTCGTCCTCTGCAGCTATCTGTAAGTAACATGAAACGCTACAGTACGCTAGTCTTGCTAGAATGCTATCGTTAGCATGTTGGCTAATGCTAACTACATGCAGCTGCTGTGCCCAAAACACCTCTGTCTCCAAAACTCAAACTTTCCGATCACAGCGTAACTGGATGTAACGTGTAATACAATAAGGCTTTCACTTTCTCCAACAGCTATGAACTGTAACGTTAGCGGGCCAGTCATTTCATTGAATCATCAAAAGAAGGTCCCACATTGACCTATCTGTAGTAACAGACGATGGGCCTGTCCATACCAGCGGGATGTGCTATGAAGCGAGATTAACGAGGTGTGCACAGCCTAAATCCAGAGTTTTCGATGCTACAAAGGAAGGTGGCTCTCTTTAACCTGGCTAGATCGCCGTGGTAACTGCTGCAAGCCAACGTTAACCTGGTCTGGACCAGGATATGTTGGAGCCGGCGGGCCCGGCTGACGGTCCCACTCTCTGTCAGAGGCTGTAGCGGAATATCACATAGAGAGATATTAGATATTAATAGGATATCACATAGAGAGATATTAGATATTAATAGGATATCACATAGAGAGATATTAGATATTAATAGGATATCACATAGAGAGATATTAGATATTAATAGGATATCACATAGAGAGATATCAGATATTAGTAGGATATCACATAGAGAGATATTAGATATTAATAGGATATCACATAGAGAGATATTAGATATTAGTAGGATATCACATAGAGAGATATTAGATATTAGTAGGATATCACATAGAGAGATATCAGATATTAGTAGGATATCACATAGAGAGATACTAGATATTAATAGGATATCACATAGAGAGATATTAGATATTAGTAGGATATCATATGAAACAAGACAACCTAAGAAACCCAAGTAATGCTAGCTTGTCAGTATTAATGTTTTATTTTCAGCTATTCTCAAATGCTGTATTTGAATATATCTGCATATTGGGGTCTGTAAACAGTCTTGAATTACATAAACTGGGTCTCAGTGTAAAGCTGAGACTCTTGTGGATCCAAAGAGCTCAACTGGATTCATGTGTGATAATGTTAGTCCCCATAGGAGCCATTTCGCAGTATTTTTGTAGTGATACCATTTTTTGATGTGTCCTCACTGTATCAAATGACCTGTGGTGACCTCTAAGATAATCACAGCCTCTACTACTACTACTACTACTACTACTACTACTACTACTACTACCTGTAGGATAATCACAGCCTCGTGAAACTTTACAGCCACAAACTAGAGACCTACTACCACTAGAAAGAAAGAAAGAAAGATATTCCTTTATTAGTCCCACAGTGGGGAAATTCAGTTTTACACTCTGTTGTTCACACAGTACAGAAACATGCGTCAATGGAGAGATGTCAGAGTGAGGGGGCTGCTCCTGACAAGCGCCCAGAGCAGTTGGGGGTTTGGTGCCTTGCTCAGGGGCACCTCGGCAGTGCCCAAGAGGTAAACTGGCACCTCTCCAGCAACCAATTGGTCTTGATCCATGGGGGTCTTGAACCCGTGACGTCCGCGTCCTAACCCAAGTCCTTACGCCCCCACTGCTGCTACTACTACTACTACAACAACAACAACAACAACAACAACAACAACAACATCCTGGTAACTAGAGATCTAGAGCATTTAGAGGATGGATGGCTTTCCTAGCTACACTGAAAATAAGGGAGTTTGCGAGCACTTTACACAACAGATGTGTTTGCCCTCCCATTCCTGGAAAATGGAGGGATTATTGATGTTTTTTTTTTTTTTTTTTATCACTTCTTGAGTGGTAAAAATGGTTAAATTTAGTTTCAAGTCTGTATAACAAATGGTATCAACCCAAAAAATGCTGCAACAACTTGAGCCATGAGTGAGTATGGAAATGACCATCACATACTTCCATCATCCTGTTCCAAACCCTTATCAATGTCAGCTATTTATTTTAATTGATTATTTTTTATTTCTTATTAATGGCTGGAACAACTTGACACACAATGCTTAACTGCATCAAATGACTCTCCAGGTTCCCAGCTTTCAGATGTGACATCTACTGTTGACCTTTTGTTTATCTTTGAACATATCCCGTCCCCCTCCCCTGTCCCTCTAAACAGAGGGGTTTGGGGTAGTAAGAGGTTAAAAGCTGGAGGACCAGCATGCCATCCACAACTGGATGGGTCACTACTGACTGTTTCCAAACTTTTATTCAATAGTGGGTCCTCATGGTAAAGGTATCCCTTGTTGGTGGTAAATTACTAGAATTAGTTTATATTATCAATAATTAATATCATACTTTCACATTAGATGCATAATATTGCAAATTTACTCAGAATTACAGCAAATTTAAAATAATTTGGATGTATTGTTGAAAAAAAAGTCAAATTTTACCAGCTTTAGGTACACAATGATAAAATAACCCAGAGAAATTTCTGAGATGACAGCATGACCAGCACCCACATAACAGGGTTAAATATTAATACTAGGTAGGTTGTCTGCGTTTACCCAGAGGTGTTAAATTTATTTACAATATCAGATTCCCCCCAAAAAGCCACACGGTGGATACAGTTAGGACTACTAAAATTGCAAGGCTTTGTTCTGTGTCAGTACTATTTTACATTTGCCAGGATGGTGATGTCATTTCCAAAGGAGTTAATTTGTAAAAGGCGCTTTTTGCCAAAATCAATTCAAAAGTCTGAACATCCAGTAACCTCCTCTGGATCAGGTTGGGTGTGCAGCATGAGGTACTACGTGGATCAAGTCAGGTTAAAAGAGAAGCACCTTTGTGACATTGAAAACTCTGATTTGAGGCTCAACATACCTAAACCATCCATCCATCCATCCATTGTCAACCGCTTATCCCGTTAGGGGTCGCGGGGGGGCTGGAGCCGATCCCAGCTGCCATAGGGCGAAGGCGGGGTTCACCCTGGACAGGTCGCCAGTCCATCGTAGGGCACATAGAGACAACATACCTAAACCATTGCTCTCATTCCATAGTGCAGCCCTCAGATATACATTTTTGCCAATAATTTATGGGACTGTATACAGATATTATGAATGAAGTTCGGCTTTTGTTCTCTACTTAGAGGAGGTAGAGGAATTTATAGTTTCCTGTTGTAGGTTCAGTCATCAGTCATTTTCACAGCAGTGCCATACTAGCGAACATCCCTCACTTTTTGTCTTTCGTTATGATTTACGATGAAGACCAGAGGAGTTCATCTACTGTCAAGATCCTGTAGATCATGCAGGCAACCACAGTGCCTGTGTGGAGATGGGCCATGGTTGTGCTGGGGTAAGTGTTGTTTTCTAAGAACATATTATGTTGTTAATCACCCAGCACTTCATTTATTTACTGTTTCTGTCTTTAGTGGGGTGGCCAGACTCAAAAAGAGGTGAACCATACTCCGGTCATCTGCACTGCACTCGATGACATAGAGTGTGCTGGACCCAGAGAATTCCTCCGAGGAAGTGTGCCCTGCATCAAGTAAGGGATACGCTGCTGGGCGGCGGCAGTGGTACTCTACCTGTGCTAAAACTGTCACTCAGAACACCACGCAAAGCAGTAATGAATTAATGTGTTCATTATTATTCGTAAAATTCATGCTTGTATTTTGGGATATGACCCTTAAATCAGCTGATGGTTCAATTTAATGTTCAGGTAAAATCTCAATTATTGTTTTAATGTCATTATCTGGCTTTACCAGTTAATGGCACTGTAAAGGTAAATGTTCATGTCACAGTTATATGGTGATAATGTCTTTAAATTAGCTTTTAGATATGTATTATTCAGATAGTTTGACATACTGTTTTTTACTGTTTTGTCATACTACTGTGAAAAAACTTTCAACACATTATTCTGGTGATAGGGTTCGAAAATGTTGGCTAACAGCTGGTTTTACAGCAAGCAGACAGAGTTGGTATGTAAAGGGATAGTTTGGATTCACCAGTCACACAGTAACACAAATAAACTAACCGATCAAGGCAACGGTAGAGCAGCCTCCCATGTCCTACAAGGTCAGCTTCAGTTCTTCAGGATTATATATATATATATATATATATATATATATATATATATATATATATATATATATATATATATATATATATATATATATATATATATAAAATAACGCAGCCCTTCCAGCTCTTTGTCCACAATAAGCAGGTGGACAGGGAGGTAAAGAAAAAGGAGGAAAAACTTACTTAACTCACTTACTGATTTAGTGTCCTCTCGTCCGAATGGGCATTACCAATGTAACACAACACGTAATAGAGATAATCCTGAAGAACTGAAGCTGACCTTGTAGGACATGGGAGGCTGCTCTACCGTTGCCTTGATCAGTTAGTTTATTTGTGTTACTGTGTGACTGGTGAATCCAAACTATCCCTTTAAAACACCAAAGCCACAAAATAACACAAACAGACGAGCCAATCATTGTGATTATGGTCGACTGCATTTAGCTCAAAGGACATCTGTGTCTAAGGACATCCTCTCAGGCACAGCTGTGAACTCTTGTTACAGACATACCGTCCTGTATTACTGTATACCCTTAATGTATTTACTGTACTATGAGACACGGATCAGCTGTGCTTTTTAATTCTTTCATTCTCTACAGAAACAGGTAATACAGCATTCTGTTTTAAGACTTTGATTTCAATCATTTAACATCACATATTAAACCCATTTCTTCTAATTTTTAAAGTTATTGTACTGTATTGTTATGTTATTTTTGTAATTTGTCTTTTTTTCCTAATGTTTTTTTTACTTTATTTTATTTAATACACCAACCAGTAGTTGATGAAATGTAATTGCACGGACCCTGCTGTCAGCGATAAATGTGTGCTCTTAGTTTTCAGTAGTTACACTGGTTGAAATGCACTGAAACGTGTCGATGATGGCAGCAGAGACTGAATACAGTAAACATAGAGAAGACTGAGACATGAGCACCGAGGCTGATACACACAGACACTGTTCAACAGTGATCCAGTTAATTCAGGTGAACATGTGTGGTATCAGGACTTTGCCACTAGAGGGCAATGTTTACAAATGTGTAAAACCGCCACTTCCCCGTTTGTTTGGCCATGTTTTCACAGAACACCATGTTCTCCCAGCATCTCTCTTAATCTCTGTAGTATCTGCATACAGATCCGAGAGGCACGGCGGCTGGACGCAATCAAAGCAGCACCTGTACAAAGACATCGCTGCTATCTCGCACTTGGATAAATGCTGCCTTTGTGAAGCTTATGATAATCACTCTCTGTTCAGTGTGTCCACCCATTATGTTGAACAGAGCAGGTGTTGCTTTTATTGTGTCTGCTTATTGTGGATCACAACTGCAGGTGTTTTTCTAGCTTCTTTTAAAGTCTTGTGGTTTGTTTCATCATTATCATTTTAGTATTTCCATAATTTCTGCTTGAATATTAGCATCATTGTTTTGTAACATATTCAGCTTTATACCGGACATCTACAGGTTCAGAGACTGTACAGATAGATGAGGTCCAAGGTATTAAATGGTGCTGAAATGAAATATAACATTAAATATGGAATTGCCTTAAATGTTTTCTTGTACCTTTTGCTGTTGGTTTTGCACAGATACACCGGGCACTATTTCATCACCACGCTGCTGTACTCCTTCTTCCTGGGTTGTTTTGGAGTCGATCGTTTCTGCCTGGGTCATACCGGCACTGCCGTCGGGAAGCTGCTCACCCTGGGAGGCCTGGGAATCTGGTGGTTTGTGGACTTGATCCTGCTCATCACTGGTGGCCTGATGCCCAGCGATTACAGCAACTGGTGCACCTACTACTGAGTGTGACTGAGGACTCTGTCGGACATTATCAGTTAAATAATGAGAACACCAGCGACGTGGCCTCGGCCTGCCATCGTTATGAATCTGTTGGCTGGCTTTGCTCTAAGGGAATGTACAGCTCTGCTGTGCAAAGTGGAGTCCAGGGACCTCCTGAGGGCTCCTACGGGGTTCCCAGGGCTTCCCAAAAAAAAGGGGACCCACTTCATTTTATTTCTTAGCTAAGCTCTCTGTCACACCTGTAGATCAGTTCGTATGGTCCAGACCGAGGACATGTTGCTTTTTACTTCCGGTCTGCTTCGTGATGACACGGACTTGACTGATAAATGGAGAAGGACACAAGTCCAGACACACGCCTGTTTAAAGTGATGTATTTGGGAAAGTCACTGTACTCATATGGTGGCATGCATATGTCATGTTACTATGGTTACCAGATGTTTTGCATAAATATATACGTTGCTTATAAGACTACTTCTTTGACCCTGCAATCTAAGCGCATCAGAGTTTGCTTGCAGTCGGACTGAGACTGCCTGAAGAAGAGGGTCTTGGCCCAGTTTGGTTGGTGCTGGAAACAAACCAACCAACCACAGGATCTTATGATGGTAATTGTGTAATTTTTGCAGGAATAAAGACATGGTGCAGGACACCCCTTGGTCCCCCCTCTGTCCTTGTTTGTTACTGAGGTTGTTTCAGTCTACGTATACTAGTAATAGTCACCAGTTATTTCTTAACACATACAACATACTGTCATTTTCAAACCTTTGGATGGCACTACTAAAAATCTACAGTTACCTTTCTGTCAGTATGACTTCATGTTTACAGCTCCAGTGTGAACGTGAACTATGTTCTGTTGTTCTGACCAGATGAGCTGAACTACAGGTGTGAAAGTGACCTGAAATCCTACAGGCCCCAGTTTGTCTGGGATAGTTTGGGGATTACATGATTGTCTGGTGATGAAAATACGTTTGATGTACATTTTCTGTAGCTATAGTCTCACTCCTAATTTTGTGATATAGTCTCGTTAGACAGTCACTTCATATTGTATAGTGACCAAGAAGCCTCCAGTCCAGTTAAATTCTGAGCAGTGATCTTAGAAATATTGTGTCACAACCTACACAGAGCTCTCGTTGCAGCTTTCCTTCTTCAAATTACCAACAGCTGAGCTTCGACCCTTCACCGTCCTCTTCTACTGGAGGCGGTCTGACTTCTGGACTTTCTCTGCTGCTTTAATATGTTCCAACTGTGCTTGGATTGATTAGCATTACAGCCTCAAGCAAGATGGAAAGAGTGTTCGCACAAGTCACGTTGACGAGGTGATGATTTAGTGCTCTTCGGTGCTGTTGGAGGACCGTTTTGAGACGTGGCGAGGCGAGCGGTGAATTCCTTTACCTGGAAAAACTAAATCTGTGCCGCGTGGCTTCGTTTCCCGCCTGTCTGATCCTGTTCAAATGTCTGCGACTAAAAGACATTTTGTTGTTATTTCTTTCTTTCTCCAGCCAGACTCAGCCCTCACATTAAATATTAAAATCTTCATCTTCCACTTTGTTAAATTTCTTATCTTTTTTATCTTTTTCTTCAAGGTTTATGTGCTCTTTCATACAACAGACAGAGGGCAGGTTTCATTATGCAAGGATCCATAAAAATCTGTTCATAAAAAGTTGAAGAAGACCTGATCGTCAATGTGTCGTCTCCTCTCATCCAGCAGCACTAATATGCTTTTAGCAGCCAGGTGATATATTTTCAGCTGGCTAAACATCTTTTGCAAGGGGAAACATCAAGACACTGCTTTACATATAGCAACTTAATTCACAATATGGCCGTTGACATGCGGTCTTACACACATGTAAACAAACCGTATGTACAGAGCTGCTCATACGTGAGATTGTTCCTTTAATCTGAATGTATTTGTCTGTAGAAAGATGAACATGAAAACATCCTGTGTTCATGCCACTTTGAAAACATTTATGTTCTGGTGTCTGATGGCTTTGTAACATATTGTATATAATATTGATCCGCCCAACAGAAGCTTCACTTGAGAAGAGTTTTAGATTCTTGAGCTTTAACCCGCCGTTGTATTTATGTATTTGCCTGATGTGTTTAATGTGAGTCAAAAAAGATGTTTTTGAGTGTTGATTTGACCATATAAAATAATAATAATAAGTAAAAAAGGAAAATCATTGTAAATCTTTCCCTTGCACCTCTGCTTTTTTATTTTTTTTTAAATTACAGCTACACATGCTCGTGGAAAGGCCAGCCCCCCTGTTGTGATGTTGTATTTATCGCTGTTCGCAGTCATGACTCAATAAAGAGGCTCTGGTACAGTGTGTCCTCTTAGTTTTCTGATTAGATTTAATGGGCTGTGGGTAGAACGTCAATGAAAGATTGTTGTCACTTCTCAGTACTTCAAGATATTGACACAGGTTAGACGACGGGATTGACTGAGCGCCTTGAGTTCTAGTGATGCAACATATGGTGGTTTTGAATAAAACTAAATACATTCTGTAAAAACCCATAAATGTCAGGGTATATTTTGGTTGGTAATGCTGTGTAACTGACAGCTTCATGGCTCTGTTTTTTTTTTTTTTTTTTTTAGCATTTACCATCACCTTGTAATTGGCCATATTGACTGCTGTTCAGCAAAAGTTATATTATCTCACTTTAAAGGGAACAAATGCATCAAAGACTTTAACCAGGTTTACTAGGACTCTGTCCAGCTGTTGAGGAGTAAGATAAGATAAGATAAGATAAGATGAACCTTTATTAATCCCCAGAGGGAAATTCGGGAGCTGTACAGCTGTTTTTGTGAAAAACAGTTGTATAAAGCCTTTTGTCTCTCTGTGTAAAGTCTGATAAATGTCCTCCAGGATGTCACTCGATCATTTCATCTGACTGGAACCAGTAATGTCCACTTGTGACTTGGAGCACTAGTTCATGACAACAATATTCATTGGCATCCACGAGGCCCAGTGTCACAGTTCCTGTTGACACTCTGTCAACAGCTTTCATAATACTTCATAGTCAGGCCTGTGGATATCGGTACATGGTCTCAAGAAATAGTCTTTAGTGCAGGAATTCAGTGGTGTAAATACCATTATATTAGGGGGAAGCATAAATCTCTTTAATTTAAATCTCTTTATTTGGTCTAGTTTTTTAAAACTAGACCAAATAAAGAGACATTTTGATCTGTAAGATCTTCGTTAGACCAGTGTGACAGAGATAAACAGGCATTTCTTGCTGAGGCAGTGATCAGCTGTAGTCATGATCAGCTGCTGGTCAGCAAACAGCAGGGAAACTCTGATCACAGTGATCCAGACAATAGAAACAACTCAGCTGCAGACTCCGACTCCTCTGCAGCACTGAAGGGTCCGTCTGACTGCCAACTGTCAGGGCCAGCGGTGCGGACTTTGCAGCCATTTCAACAGTCAAACTCTCTCTGCTTTAATCAGTGACTGAGGAGTCCAAAAGCTAATGCTAACGTTACTAGCTCATGTTTTGTCAGACGTCACATCACATCCAGCCAAACTGAGTGTCTAAAATATTTAAGTGACTGACCATTCATTTTGACATCAGGTCTTTTAGCAAGGCTCTTGTGTACCACCAGACCAGAGCTGGTGTACCACCAGTGGGACGTCTACCACGGCTTGGGAAACACTGGGATCGATTGTCATTGATATGGTGTGTATTGACCATTGTCTTGATGTGCACAGAGACCTGAGTGTAGACGGTTTTATGATTAGCCGACTTGCTTTTTTTGCCCGCCTGATTCTTTTGTATTTAAGCCTTTGTGGCATATTTCTGTCCATTTATTAATGATAAGCTAATTAGTATTTTTTACTACCTTCTCATCAAATGGCCGTATGTGTTTTACAGGTTCTTCTGTCATAGTTAACATTACTGGATTCCCTGGTGTCTATATGGTCTGGATCGCTGTGATCACCGTTCTATAGCGTTGTGTGTTTCCTGCTGTTTGCTGACCAGCAGTGACAATGATTTGAATTGATTACTGCTTCCATGAGAAATGCCTGTTTTTCTCTTTCACACTGGTCTAAGGAAGATCTTACAGATTGAATCATTGTATTAAAAAGAGATAAAGAAAATATGTGCACCCTGCTGTGAAGTGTTTTTGTCTTTATCTTTGCCTGGATGTGTGCACACTTGGTCCCTCTTATGAACTGACCCTTACAGGTCACTACAATCACGAGTCTTTTTGTGACAAATGTTAATTTCTTTGGCGTACCCGCCTGCTTTGTGTATCTTACTTTTATTTCCTTCATTTCCTTCTTACTGCTTTCTTTAACAATAGGTCACTGGAGAGTTACTGTACGTTGGGTGTGTTTCCACCTGTGGCTTGTTGCTGCAGCCGGAACGTGACGTGACCGCGTGTTACCGCATGTAGACATGTACGTCTTTATCTTCTGACAGTTTCATTCTCGATGATTCTTGAGCATTTGTGTAAAATGACAGCTGTAGAAAGGAGCCCTTGCTCTTTCATTCTGAGGAACTGACAAAATGTGCTCGCTGTTAGTAATGCAGGTCACATCCCCAACAGCTGTTTTGCCAGTGGTACAGTATACTAATAATAATCTTTTCTTTAATGGTTGATGTGTGTAGTCAGTGGAATCAGTCAGTGTCTGCAGGAATGACAGTTAGAGTAACATCCTCATCCTTTCATCTCACCATCAGTAGTGGTGTGGACGGGCTGCCCGATGATGATGCCGTGGTCACTCATACCAGCTCTGCAGAGCAGATAAACACACATGAAGCCTTATTAATACAGAACCGACCCAGCTGGGCTGATCTCACACTAAGAAAACATCACCACCTTCAGACAACTCTGTTCCTGTGTCAGGATCCTTCCCCCTCAAGAGGAGTAGACATGGGATCATGGAGTCATAATACCCTGCTTAACATTTCCATGTGATTTACTCTTGCTGGTGATTTTATGCAAACTGACAAGACTGCAGAGTAAAAATAAAGGCAACAGTCTGGTTGCACCAGACTATGGTGGGGGATGCAGGGAGGCGTATGGTGGACAATTCAGCATTGTCACAGTGAATCGAAATCCTCTGCTGTACTGGTTGTATATTCTGCTGTGTGCTGAAGCTTTAGGCTTCAATGTCAAGGGAGGTGTGCTGGACTATTAAGAATATAGAGAGTGTAAAGAGTCAGAGAGAGATCCTGTCTTCACCCAGAGAAAGATGTCAGAGCTTCGCCTGTGGGAAGCACAAGTATAATGAGCAACCGGTCCACAGTTCACTCTACAGCCTTGAGAACTGCAGGGATGCTCTTATTCCACGGCTTGAAAAATATCTAGAGGCCTCCAGATGCCGGCTCACAGCACTGCTGTTGTATTTTGCAAAACTTTGTGCTTAAACAAGCTGTACATAACTGTCCATCATACTGATTGGCTCCAGGTAACCCTTTCTAATAATAAAACAAACAGCTCAACTAGTGTGGTACGTTCCCTTGAAACGCTGAAAATCACAGTCACATCTTTTATGCAAGAACTAACATGTTAGGTTGACACTGATTAATAAGACTGAGACTCCTGTTTTTTAAGGCCTAGGTAATGCTGAAAAAAAAGGAAATATGTAAACCTGTACAGACTTGTTTAACCATAATTAGATGTTCAACACCGGTTACTGAAATCCAGTGTAAAAACTGATTATTATATCAAAGTTGCACAAGTCAAAATTTTCATATTAGCAATGGATAAATGACTCGTGTGTAGGCCTAATGTGAAAGCCGTCACTCTGAGTGATGAATCCACAGAGAATTATCACCGGACTCTGTTTTCTATCCCCAAAACATACACTCACACTACTCCAGCGTCCAGTCACAGCAGACTAAAGCTAAAAACATACAATGAACCCACTGTACTCTACACACCCAGCACCAGTCAGTACACCAGGTGAATGAGTGGAGCATTTAGCAGCAACAGAGCCAGATATGTTACTCAGAAGTTGGTGGAGATAAAGAAATAGAGTAAATATTTATTTTTTATCGTGAATATTTAATTTTTATAGCGTGCACATTCTCACCTAACTCAACACAGACCGACATGATATCCAAACGATGAGCCGCTAGGTAACACTCAAGCGTCAGTTTTGGACGTGTCAGGGACGGTGTGTCAGTTTCGGTTCATTACATGCATAGTGCGTTTGCAAGATAAATTTCCAACAAGGTTTACATAGTTTTAAGTTCACTTACTACTTGGTTAGGTTTAGGCAACAGAAGTACTTGATTAGGCTGAAAAGATTGTGGTTTGTTATGGAAAATAACTGTTTGTAACATGGAAGTTATGAAACTAAGGTCAAATAAGTTAATGTCGACCTCGTCACCAGCTAGTGGCTAAGTGTCTGTCTGCTGTTTGGTGCTGAGCAAGCAGTATCCTGTGCTTTTTCCAGACCTTCTTTAGCTGACAGCAGCTGCCTGCAGCAGGAAACAAAGCAGACGAAAGCAGTGAGACTGAACCAGCTAAAAACCAACCTTAGATTTTACTTATAACTTCGTAACTGGAATAGTGGAACGGTGGTGCAGTGGTTAGCACTGATGCCTCACAGCGAGATGGTCCCGGTTTCAAACCTGGCTTGTGGCCCATCTGTGTGGAGTTTGCATGTTCTCCCCATGTTAGCGTGGGTTTTCTCCAGGTTCTCCAGTTTCCTCCCAAAGACATTCAGGTTCACTGATGACTCTAAATGCTGTCGGTGTGAATACGAGTGTGAATGGTTGTCTGTCTCTGTGTGTCAGCCCTGTGATAGGTTGACGACCTGTCCAGGGTGAACCCCGCCTCCACCCAGTGTCAGCTGGCATCGGCTCCAGCCGCCCATGACCCTGAATAGCAGTTACAGATAATGGCTGGCTTGACTCTTACCTGGATGCAGCTGTTCCAGATGTTACCTCATACACGTAAACACCTGAGCTCACATCTGGCGATTCACCCTCACGCACCTTGAGATCTCAGATCAAACTGGACGAATGGAGATGAAAATGGATTAGAGAAATTCAGAAACAGTCTGTTCCAGCTGAAACAAGTCCACATGCTGATTGAAAGATTATTCAGCCGTATACTATATATTACACATTTGAAACGGTTAGCCTACGTATATCCAGAGTTGTGCAACTTACTCAAAATTCACAGTTAGAAGTTACTTCTCTCAATCACTTTACCAATTATTGCATATAAAAGCAGTCTGGACCAACCCTGCCTTAATAATGTAATTAATAATATATAGTTACTATTTGATATGAAAACTACTATAGCAGAAGACCCTGCGAAAGCCGTGCAGCTTGCTCAGAAACAAATGTTTTCATAATATTGCTATATTCTTAAACATATTACACAGCAGCATTTACTTGCAGTTATTAATAATAAATTGTTAATTTCTTTTTTTTCCTGTCTGGAAAACTACAGGAAGCTACTGGAAGAATGCCTCTAGCGAGGGATGAGGTGGAAGTGTTGGGTGTGGTGTCAGGTGTGGAGACATAGTGTTTCACATCTGCTGGCATCAGCTTCACCCAGCACCTCACTCGACACATGACGAGTTCATTTTGTCATGTCAGGTGTGGTGTTAGTGAGGAATATGTGTGCATTCACGTTAAAGTGTAGTGTAGGTGTGGCACAGGTGTTAATGTTTTAACATTGCACCTAAACGAGACACTCTCGGGCTACACCGTATACACATCACACCCGTGTGGCCATTGTGACTCTATGGAAACTGTAGGTGTAATGTCAGGTTGGTCAGACCGCAGAGGTCTCGTCAGGCACTAGTGAGGCGTTTGAGGTACATGATTTTTGATATTCACCCCTCATAGATGAGAGGGTCACAGAGGACAAGATGCACATATATAAGCTTGTGTGATTATTTACTTATGGTCAGACGTGTATGTATGTGTGTCTGGCCGTGCAGATGCATGGATGACTCCTGTGGACACACAGGTATGTATGTGTAAGCTGCTTTATGGCATTCTTGGATTTAGCTGTTAGCTGTTAGCTCTGCCACGGTGCTATTTGAGAAATGAGTTCCTCTGATGTTTAAGAGCTGTAGCATCTGGATGCCGATGCACTTCGTTTTTGTCCTGTGTCTCCTACAGGCAAATAAATGAACAAATGAGTATCTTAATGATTTAAATGAGTGAATAAGCAGTAATTCCTAGAGACTGACTATATGCACAACACCAGCATTAGGTCCTGCTCACCGTTGAATTGTCTGTTGTAGGAATCTCCATCAGAGTAGAAGGAGAGCCATGAGACTAAGTGCATTTCCATCCATCTGTTTTTTATGCACATTTTCAAATTGTGCATATAAAAAGCTGAAGTGTCAAAAATTTGAAACAAATCTCATGCACAAAAGATTTTATACTGAGACGTAAATATTTGTGGATTTAGTGTTAGGAATGTTAAGTCTTAGGTTTTATGCTTGTTGTCTTTTGTGTGCACTTCCGGTTTTATTTTGGTGATCTAACCCTCCCTCTCGTTTCAGAACACTTCACTTCCTGCCTGGTGTTTCCCGCTGCACTATGACTGACACTGTGTGACCCTGATTGTGTCCACCTGGTCCCTTGTCAGTCCCTCCCCTCTCCCTCTCTGCCAGTTCGTCTTGCTTCATTCGTGTCCAAGCGTTCCAGCGGTCTTTCTAGTGTTTCTGGTACTCTACCTGTTTTTTGATTAAGCTCTTGCCTGCTGTTTTTTTGGATTTGTTGCCTGCATTCTGATTCCTCTGTACCGAACCATTGTTACGATTAAAGACGCTGTTTTTGCCACACGCCTGTCTCCAGTCCAAGCCTGCCTGTTCTCCCAGACGTAACATTTAGTGAATAAATGACCTACATGAAGCAAGCGACTTCAGCGTCTACTGAAACTTCTGCTCTGCTGAAGAGACACAGCAGATTAAAAATGTCTCCTTGTGGCTCCACATACATCTGCTGTAACACTCCTCACATTAACGCATGAAACAACCTTCTACATTGTTTTTCAGTGTCTGAAGTTGGACACCATCTTGTTGCACCCTGTTCTTCTGCAACAGAACAGCTTTCTGACTGAATGGTTCCACCCACTGCTCATCTCAATGAACCAACTCGTAATAATCGCAACAGTAATGGATGGAAACACACTGTCATTCACATCTTTTGCAGATTTTCTTGAAATTAATTTAAAATTTGCAGTACATTTGGATAGAAACCTGGTTATTGTGTTTCACTGATTTAATAGCTTATAATAAACCAGCAGCAAGAGTAGTATGATTCTTTTACTTCCAATGCACATACCATAGCTCATAGTCTATTCAGCCTTGTTTTTACCCAATACAAAACCATCAGTCTTGGTTATTGTAGTAAGTTTGGGTGAAGCTGGGTTTTCACAGTGAAGGACGATTTATAAAATGCATTGTTGGTATGGCAACTGTTCTCTTTAGAAAGAACTGGATTTTCAGGGAAAGGAATCTGGGGGCAGCAACCTTGATAAATGAATGTACCATCTGTATGATGCAAAGACCTCCACAAACAGGTCTTGTCCTAAAATACTGTGAGGGAGGCTTCATCTGGAGCCTGAAGGAGCAGCCTGGAGACTAATACCCTGGTGACTGGGTGGTAAATAAAACAAAATCATCATCCTAGTCCTCACTGTCATGGATAAAACAAGAAAGATTGCATACATATCAGAAAGCATAACAAATATGGAAATGATGAATAATGGTATTATCACTTCTCATGCAATATAACACTATAAATCCTCTTTCAAAGTTGACAAGCGGCCCACCAGAGTTGCCATATTATGAATTAACAGAGCAACAAAACATTTTCTTAATCACTTAAAGTGGGACAGAAATTATCAAGAGACGTGCAGTAATGCTAATTGTGGTATCACTGACATTAATGATGACGTTAGTTTGGATGAAGTCCATGTCGGAGTCCTTAAAGCCCAGCTCCAGGCCGTAGCGCTGAGCAGTGCTGCCTCCCACCACGGGCCTCCCACCCACCGCGGGCCTCCCACCGCCACCATGAACCCACCGGGGTGCAGGTCTGAGGACTGGCCAAGACAAAGCACAGGCCAGTGGCTCTGCATTAAGATACAAAAAAGGACATAACGACCCACAGGGAAGGACAATAATCAATTTTATGAAAGTAAAGGAACACATGCTGGGTGAAATAATCTCATCATTTCATTAATTAGCTGACCATGGCAATGTAAGATAACTTAAGGTCAGCAGGCTAACTAGCGCTTTTAGATACAGACACAAAGGTTACGATGTGCAGGTGGAGCCCTCTACTGGACCTTTTTGGGTATTACACTCCTCTAATTACATGCACACATTTGCCCACTGAGATTGCATAAATAGAGCCAGCCAGCTGGGACGTGTCTACCGAACATGTGCATCCCCATAAGGGGGGCCTGGGTCAGCTGAATCAGTTCTACATACCCCGGCACCAAGCGCTGACCTGGAGCTACCACAGACTGACTGCTCCTGCCTCACTCTTCCCAACAGTATGTTAAATATATATATATAAAAAAAAAAAATAGCAGTATTTTGTAAAATGAAGGTGAAACGAAGCGGCACTAGTGGTTAGCCAATGGGACTCACTGACTTACTGCTACTTCTGCTACCTCGCCGGATGTTACTAACATCATCATTTCTACAATAACTCCCCTGAGAATAAGGTCGATGGCTGAACTAACATCAGCCAGCCAGCGTTAGCTGACATCATCTAGCGTTAGCATTTATCAACCCGGCCGGTGCCAGTGGTGTCTCCCTCAGCATCATGGGTGAAACCTTTGTTTAAACACAGCTGGGTGCACAAGTCAAATGTTTGAGCCAATTCACCAAAACTAGGTCTCTGACTGATTTGCGTATTGGTGTTCACCCTTTGCATGACGTAAATGGTACCCTCGTAGGGACGCGCTCATGTGATTGGCTGGTGAGGGAGACATCTGATTGGCGGCAGATAAAAAAGAGTTCGTGCATGTCGGAGAGTCTCGTAAAACCCACATAAATGCAGTGAAGTTCACACATGACAAGCAGCTTGTAAATGCAGGTTCAACAGTTTGTATATAAATGTGTTTTTGATGAAACTTGTAAATACTTTTAAATACATATACTGCATTTGTGGATTTCTATTACATTTAAAACAAGACATATTTGTGTGTGCATCAGAAATATATTTGTGAACCTTATAGCTTTATGTGGATTTTTTTCATATTTATATATGATAACTATTTTTGTGTTCATCGAAAAATATTTTTCTGGAGAAAGTCATTTATATATAAATCACAAAATACATTTGTGAATCCCTTTGTGTGCATTTGTGAATACTGAGACTGATATATCTATATAGGGGCGGCAGTAGCTCAGTCCGTAAGGACTTGGGTTAGGATGTGGAGGACGCCGGTTCAAGTCCCCCGTGGACCAAGACCAACTGGTTGCTGGAGAGGTGCCAGTTTACCTCTTGGGCACTGCCGAGGTGCCCCTGAGCAAGGCACCGAACCCCCAACTGCTCTGGGCGCTTGTCAGGAGCAGCCCCCTCACTCTGACATCTCTCCATTGACATGTATATGTACTGTGTGAACAACAGAGTGTAAAAACTGAATTTCCCCACTGTGGGACTAATAAAGGAATATCTTCTTCTTCTTCTGACCCCGTACAGTAGGGAGGAATGAATGGTGGAAAGTGGCTTTCCCAGGGGTGGTGGTCCTTCTGTGCCAGGGAGAGCCATAGTGGGCAGTGGGTGTTCGCCGGCTGGAAAACACACCCACTCTCACTTTGGGCTGGCATCTGAATCAGAAAATAATGCTCTGCTTTTCTCAGTAGTCTGATTTATGTTCCTCAGTCTTCCACCATTTGCAAGTCTCTCTGGTGGTGCATGTGTAACCACTAAACATCTGGCATCAAAACAAAGCAATCTCTGGTTATTAACAGTGTTGTTGATATTATTAATTAAAATCACTGTTTCTTTCTTAGCCTTGATTACTTAATTTCAAGCTGAACCAGTGCTCTTGGTAATAACAGCTGCCCAGCTTGAATCCTTGCCTGTGTCCCAGAGACCAAGCTGGAAATGTTTGTTTTATAAGCACCAATCTCAACATGGGATTTGTTGAATATACAAAACTAAACTAAGCCTTAGCTTGGCTCTTCCTGCCTCCTCAAGGCTGATGCCGTTTGTCTCTGGGTGGCTTGTAATGGTCAGTCAGATTTATAGCCACATCTTCTCAGGCATGGAGTCTTATGTCATCGCTGATTTGCCTTTTAGGCAAACTGTAAAACTCCCTCTGCAATGGATGTAACAGAGAGTTACACACTCACCGGCCACATAATTAGGTACACCTGTTCAATTGCTTGTTAACAAAGGCTAACAAGTAATAGCCCCTATAGTACAGAGACCAGGACAGTGATGGGCCTCTATAGGCCTGAGAGCAGTCTCTGTAGGACCAGTGAATGGTCTCTACAGGAGAGAGACCAGTCACCAGTGGTCTCAAACCACTTCAATTGATCAATAAAAATACAAACAATATGTCATTTCTGCCTAGCCGTCTTTTAATTTGTTTGTTGAGACCCAGTTTTTGTGTGTAAAGAAAAAAATGTTTGTCAGGTGAAAACCACCTGTCCTGGCATTTAAACTGTGGTCATGAAATAGTTAATAGATAAGTTAATGGTTGTCTAAGCTCAGGTATGTTGCTTCACTCAGTCCATTCTGACACAGCCGCCAGTCAGGACATAATATGAGAGTTTTCAAAGCAACAATTACAGTGAATCACCAGCCAAAGGTAAAAGTAGCCCACTCATTACGCAGAGTGGTCTGTTTCACAATAATATATATTACGGTATATTAATACTGTACCGTACTAGTGGAGTAGAGGTGAGCTATAAAGTTATATGAAGTAGATATACTCAAGTTAAGTACATGAAAATTGTACTACTCATTATGCAGGGCTTGAGAAGTGCTCTAAAGATAAAATGTATTATACCCAGATAGCAAACTGATTCCACACCGGATCCGCTCCAGAGGTACGTTAAGCTCCAGAACAGATCGGATCAGATCAGATCAAAATGGATCCGAATCGGAGTCCACTTGCACGGCGGGACAGATCCAGAACGGATTCAGATCATGGATTCAGACCGGGTCTGGCCTGGACACTGCCCGTATCCACACACAAAGCAGCTCATCCGGCCCGGATCCGATCCGGACCCATTCATGAAGCAGCTCATCCTTCCCGGACCCGATTTGGATCTTTTCATGAAGTAGCTCATACGGTCCGGACCCAATCCAGATTCCATTCTTATTCGAAATGGCCAAAAAATAATCTAAAAGCAGAAGTCATGACAGACTGTAAATGCACTGAAGTTATTACTGGAAAAAGGAAATGCTACCATTGTCAGGGCAGGTTACACCATCTGGTAAGGACTCAAATGCAGACTCAGAAACGGAGCAGTTTACAATAATCGGCGTCTTTATTCCAGGCTGGAAGTCGGTACAAGGTAAGGCAGTTTAAACAGGCTGACAAATCCAAATCGGTGGGCTGAGGGCTACGTAATTAACAGGCAAAGTTCAGTACACGAGAATATCAAAAAACACTGGAGAATGGTGGGTACGCTTTTCCTATGGAAGACAAAAGACGAACTGGCACAGGAGGAAAAGGGAGCACACATTATATACTGGTGAGGGAGGTGGATAACTATACACAGGTGAACACGATCAGGGCGGGGGATGACGATCAGACACAGGTGACTAGTGATGATAATCAGGTCGGGAGGAGGTGCTCTAACGTGAAGGCAGGAGGCAAGCAGGGCAGGGAGTGAAGTGAACTGCAACGAGAGGAGAGGTTAGAATGCAAACACAAAACAGGAAGTGCGCCAAAATAAGAGCATGCAAATGGAAACGACAGACTAACACTTGTACTTCCTGACAACCATACATCGTACAAAAACCTTTTTTATTTAATTAAAGCCTTAATGAACACAGTGAAGAACACCTTGAGGGAATTTCATTACATAAAAACATCCAAATGAACTGAAGGATACATTGATTAGAATTTAATGATCAAAGTCTAATTAAAATGAATAGTAAACGTGTATAATGGTTTAGAACATCATGATAGAAGTATCTGATGTCCATCCCCATGCTATATTATGTCTCATAAGTTGTTACAGCAATTTTTGGGTCGATACCATTTGTTAAACACATTTGGTGCCAAATTTAACCATTTTTTTACCACTGAAGAATTGATAAAAATGATCAATAATCCCTCCAAAACACCACATTAAGACACCAAGACCTTGAGGAACACCAAAGAAGAAGACATGCTGAGATTTGATAACAAAAACTTTCTGCAAGAATTGCACTTCTCTGCAATTGGATGGCGAGTACTTCTGCTGTGTACAGTGCTCAGAAACCACCTTAATAATCTACTTAGGAAAGACACCATCCTCTGAATACTCTAGGTCTCTAGTTACCAGGATGTAGTAGTAGTAGTAGTAGTAGTAGCAGTAGTAGTAGTCAGTGTAGCTAGGAAAGCCATCCATCCTCTGAATGCTCTAGGTCTCTAGTTACCAGGATGTAGTAGTAGTAGTAGTAGTAGTAGTAGCAGTAGTAGTAGTAGTAGTAGTAGTCAGTGTAGCTAGGAATCGATTACAGTCCATCTTCAAAATGTTCTTTAGCACCACATCTATGTTATTATTATTATTATTATTATTATTATTATTATTATTATTATTATTATGTTATTGGAGTAGTCTGTGCATGTTCATATTACTATGGCTTTGTGTTTGATTTAATCTGATATTTATTACAAAATTAATAACTACTGACTAACAACCTGTTTCCACTCTGCTAGAAATTCAATATTTAGTGTATATATTAGTATAGATCATGACAGTTTTGGGAAAACTACACTCCAATTTGAATCTGGTAAGGCACAAGATATGGCCAAATTATTTAGTATTAATAGGAAAATCTGGTAATAAAGTGTAAAGCAAAGGGTCAAAGCAAGGGTCTGTGCCTAAAAATTAAAATATGTACATTTATTAGACTTTAAAAGCTGATGAGTGTGTGAATCACTGTCAGTATTTGACAAAATAGACAATTAAATGATGTTTAAAACTGTGTTTAATCTGACTTTATTCGGGCAGCAGGAAAGGACGAGTCATCAGATAGGTGCCACTCAGCTGTAAACTGCAACAGAACACAGACATGTTTAACATTATTGTACGTTAATCTTAATTCAGTCACCGGCTCGTCCCACCCAGGTCCAGGTCGAAGCACTCTGTGCTGCACACTGCCATCAGACTAATACACCAGCCCCTGATTTACTTATATTCTTTGATACACTTGATATATCTTTACATATTATACTATGCTTATGATTGATTTCATACTATACCTGGCAAGTTCCTCTTTAATTGCTCTTGTTCATTTTTGCACAGTGTCTATTCACACTTGTGTAATATTCCTCTTGTTTCATTCTAGTAATTCTTATAACTAATTCTGTATTTATTTGTACTTATTGTGCTGCTGTAACACCTGAATATATTAATCATCTGAGAGAAAACTGACACTTAACTATCTTAATCCCCATTGGGATAATCATTGCAGTGGAGGTAGAAAACAGCCTGTTCAAGGTGCTCCTCGGTCTATTTAAGTGGTTAACCGCCGGGACACCGCGGAGGTAACGAGGGAAGTGGAGGAGTGAAAACCATCCTCCTCTGAGCCACAACGAGGGAGGTGGAGGAGTGAAAACCGTCCTCCTCTGAGCCGCAAGGAGGGAGGCAGAGGAGTGAAAACCGTCCTCCTCTGAGCCACAACGAGGGAGGTGGAGCAGTGAAAACCGTCCTCCTCTGAGCCGCAACGAGGGAAGTGGAGGAGTGAAAACCGTCCTCCTCTGAGCCACAACGAGGGAGGTGGAGGAGTGAAAACCGTCCTCCTCTGAGCCACAACGAGGGAGGCAGAGGAGTGAAAACCGTCCTCCTCTGAGCCACAACGAGGGAGGTGGAGCAGTGAAAACCGTCCTCCTCTGAGCCGCAAGGAGGGAGGCAGAGGAGTGAAAACCGTCCTCCTCTGAGCCACAACGAGGGAGGTGGAGCAGTGAAAACCGTCCTCCTCTGAGCCACAACGAGGGAAGTGGAGGAGTGAAAACCGTCCTCCTCTGAGCCACAACGAGGGAGGTGGAGGAGTGAAAACCGTCCTCCTCTGAGCCGCAAGGAGGGAGGCAGAGGAGTGAAAACCGTCCTCCTCTGAGCCACAAGGAGGGAGGCAGAGGAGTGAAAACCGTCCTCCTCTGAGCCACAACGAGGGAAGTGGAGGAGTGAAAACCGTCCTCCTCTGAGCCACAACGAGGGAAGTGGAGGAGTGAAAACCGTCCTCCTCTGAGCCACAACGAGGGAGGTGGAGGAGTGAAAACCGTCCTCCTCTGAGCCACAACGAGGGAAGTGGAGGAGTGAAAACCGTCCTCCTCTGAGCCACAACGAGGGAGGTGGAGGAGTGAAAACCGTCCTCCTCTGAGCCGCAAGGAGGGAGGTGGAGGAGTGAAAACCGTCCTCCTCTGAGCCACAACGAGGGAGGTGGAGGAGTGAAAACCGTCCTCCTCTGAGCCACAAGGAGGGAGGTGGAGCAGTGAAAACCGTCCTCCTCTGAGCCACAAGGAGGGAGGTGGAGGAGTGAAAACCGTCCTCCTGAGTCATAACGTGGTTGTATCTCGGTTTATCTGTCAGTGTGACCGATTAACCTCCTGAGGAGGACATCGCCGACATGTAACGTTTAATCGTCAAATTAATGTACGTCCATAAATCCGTTTAGTAATCCGAATGAAACGCTACAGAACTTGCCTGATAATTATCACATTTTAAGCTTTCTTCGGTACCAAAGTCACCCCGTCCCATTTATCTGTACATTCATGGCTACAATAAAAACAGATACTACTGATAGCTAATTCGGCATACTGTTATACAGACATTATTTATAATAAATATCAGCTAAAAACGTACCAGCTTGACCACGGAGACCGCAGACATTCAACACCTGGTTGAGTCATTTTTTCAAAAGATGACAGCATGGCAGCAGGATTTGCAGAAATCAGGTCCAGCTGCTGAGGCCGCAGAGGTTAAGTCGGCAAAGCAGATTGTGCACCTAATATCAGCGTTGTTCGACTCTCTTTTGTCATTTGAGGACACGGCCGTTTCTATGGATTGTGTTGCAGTGGCCCTGAATGTCAACATCGAGTTCAACTCTGACAGCACCAAATCCTTGACCAACCTGATTGCTACAGAGGTTATAAAACAGACCATCAAATCACGCCTGGTTTGTGAGAAACTGGCTGAGATGGTCAATGAGGCCTGCCAGATGCTCATAACTGCTAAGTCAATCACTGACGAGTTGGAGTCTCTGGAGAGGAACTCTGCTGCTGAGTCCTACATGAGGAGGAAACTGATCTTGAAACAAATGGCAGAGAAAATGAAGGCTTTTTTCACCATTGGGTTTGCCAGACTGATTGGTGATCTGCAGCACTTTGCAGCTGAGCTGGAGATGAAACTCAACTCCAGAGCTGAGACCATGGAGTCAGTTCAGTCCTTCATGAGAGATTCTGAGACTGAGCCTCTGCTGGGAGGTGCTGGACACGGTGTTGTCTCTAGATTAAGACGTCGTTTCAAGGACAAACACCCGCTTTTCACAATGGCAGTTTGTGATCTCCGCCACAGTTTCTTGGCCTTTGTGACGAGGCCATTTAGGCAGTAATGATTTTGATGGAGAAAATCTGGGATGCGCCTTTTCTCCTTCAACATGAATGCTGTTGAGGGTTCAAGTCCTTCCTCCCATCCTGATCACCTCCTGCTCCACTCCACTTTAAATGGTGGTTTTCACCTGACAAACATGTTTTCTTTACACACAAAAACTTCAAATAACCCATCAATGAATGAGCAGAACTTCAGCTTGTGATGGATATTTACAGATCTGACAGCAAATTAAAAGACAGCTATGACATTTTGTTTGTATTTTTATTGATCAGTTGATTGATTTGAGGCCAGTCACTCCTGCAGTGATGGGCCTCGAAAGGACTGAGATCAGTCTCTGTAGCACCAATGATTGGCCGAGGATCATTTAAGTCATTACAGTTCATCCTGAAGGGGACATGGATATGTGAACCATTCTGCATATTGGTTTAGTCTTTCTGTGTTTCATGCTATTCAGTCATGTTTGGTGTTTTCAGTTGTATGTTGCTACTCACCTGTCCTCTCATTTCAGATCACCTCACCTCCTGCCTTTCAGTGTTTTCACACCTGTTTTGACTGACTGCCCAGCCCTCATTAGTCTCACCTGTCCATTAGTCCTGCACTCATCACACCTGTGTTTATACCAGCACTGCATTGAGCAGATTAACAATTAATCATTAATTAATATCAAAATTCATATTCACAATTAATAATCCAAAATTATTAATTGTAAGACAAATTATCGTAGAATGTGAGGGAAAGTGGTAACATTCATCTTTAGATATTACCCTCAGTTAACTTCAATATGAGGATTTACTCTGGGCACCACCCAGTTTTATAAAAAGACGGAAAAATGATTAAATTTGATATTAATCAGTAAATGAAGTGTTTAAATGTGTAGTGAAGTGTGTGTAGTGAAGTGTATAAATGAAGTGTTTATTTGACTACCTACTTGACTACACTACTAACAGAATATAATTGAATGAATGATAAAACAATTATAAAATCAAATAAAGAATAATTAAAGGAATACAGCAAATACAAATGATGAACATTCATGGATCGAACAAATTAAAGATGACCAGGTCAGTTCAGTGAATGATATCTCTGATTGGATTTAATACTTGTCTATCAACTAAATTTAGTTTTGGTATTAATGTATCATTCAAACAACAGAGTTTAAGAAGCACCAGAGAAGATTGAAAATCTGTTTCATGTTTTAAATTTAGACCTGGTCTACTTCAGGTTTAGAGTTTGTGGATGGATTCCCTAATTCTTCCTGTGTCTAATATTAATTATAAGGTTTGTAACTGAGTTATTAGTTGGCTACGAACTGGTTCATTAGTCCAGTCATCAGAAGATACATCTATACATCAGCCTCTCTGACTAGATGGTAGATGGAGGTTGTGCTGTCTGGAGCAGAGTGGCAGCAGCTTCTGTCTGGAACAGTCTGGATCTTCTGGATCCAACGGTGCGACCCGGATTGGGTTGTTTCTCTCCCTCAGTGGCTCTCTTTCGTTCCTCGGACACCCTCATCAACATAATAAATAAACAGGGCTCAGACAAGAGAGAGAAGAAGAAGAAGATCTACCTTTATTAGTCCCACGAGGGGAAATTCAATTTTTTCACTCTGTTGTTAACTTATACACGGTACATGCAGACCTGAACACACACATGCACAAACATGCAACAATGGAGAGGTGTCAGAGTGGGGGGGCTGCTCCTGACAAGCGCCCCGAGCAGCTGGGGGTTTGGTGCCTTGCTCAGGGGCACCTCGGCAGTGCCCAAGAGGTAAACTGGCACCTCTCCAGCTACCAGTTCACACTCAGTTCTTGGTCCATGGCGGGACTTGAACCGGTGACCCTCCGGTTCCCAAGCCAACTCCCTACAGACTGAGCTACCCCAACATCAGCGTACCAAAACAGCGTACCAAAACAGCATTCATTTCTTCATCCGGACTGGATCAAGTCCAAAGATTCAGAGCCTCCTTTCAGGTAGACTGGGTGCTGGTATCATCTGGGTGTGAGGTGTTGGACCTGAGTCCTCAGGATGGAGAGCTGGTGTCCTTGGAGTGTTCTCCCCCCCAACCCTCTTGTGATTTATGGGCCCAAGGAGGGGGAATGCAGAGGGGCACAGCTCTAAGAGCTGAACAACCCCGAAGAGCCTGAAGCCCCAGAAAAAAAGCCCCCGAAAAAGCCCTTCTTACTAAATGTGTGTAGCTTCTTATTATCAGTTGACAAAGGGGGCGCGGGGTTTAGTTGGCAGGAGAACAGGATCCTCCTCCCATCTGAAAAACTGTTCTGATTCTTTAATAAAACTTATTTTGTTAGGTTAAACTAATTGACTTGTTTCAACATGATTAATTCTTCCATATTTGAAATCTGGGCTTCATCTCTTTCAGGCACATACCAAACACAAGACATCAACCACTGAATAAAACTTGATCAACTGAATTAAAATGAATCAAACAATTACATCACAGATGAAACCTGTAAACAGAGTTGATTATCAGGAAATTAGTTCTATAGGTTCTGAGCATGTGTAACAATATGAATCAATTTATGTATGGATCACAATCAGCATAAAATGGTGTGATACACTTCAACTACCGTAGATTAACATATATATCAAATATAACATTAACTAGTGTACACCCAACTTTATGTTTAAGATCCCCTATAAATTGGTGAATACAATACACATGTAAAGTATTAGTAAAGTACATGTAAAGACAGATGTAATGACCTCATTAGCATAAGAGAGAAGGTTTTGGTCTATAACAAGCGAATATTTTAACTTGCTTTGATCAAATTTATGTCAACAACTTACTGTCACTAGAGCACATGTTAGTAAAGCATAACACATCAATTCATATAGACTGTAATGTCAGAATTAGATTGATCTGCCTCCATAATGTGTCTTCACTTTCTAATGTGTGTTCACTTTTAGTCCTGCAATTCTTGAATCATGTAATTTTGTGTCTGGCAAGCAAGCTCAGCTGGGCATAACTGCAACCAGCAGGCAGACATTTTTGGTTCAGAGTAAATTAATGTTAGCATTTAGCGTAAAGCACTGCTGGTCTAAGTACAGACTCAATGTCATGGTTACAAATATATCTTAAAGGGGAATCGAACAGATCTGACAAGTACCTCTGTTTACAGGACATAGGGAGTACTACTGCATATGTGAAAAAAGTTTGTATAAATCCTTTTGAGGATCCAGAGGAGTAAACATCCTCTGCATTAGTTGGTCTGAAGACTACAAGTCTGAAAAGACTGGGGGTGTGGAGCTGGAGCAAAGTGAGCTTGTTAGTCCTTCAGCCATCACTCCCACCCCCACCTGTACACCTGTTCCCCACCTCCGGATCAGCTTCCCAACATAACGGCTGCTTGCCCACAGTTCCCCAGCAGATCATCTACTGTGTATTTTCTGGCCGTATTCGTACTTGTTTTGTCGTTGAGTTGTGGATTTAAGTCCACTGCAGGACTGAGTCTTTTTAATCACAGTGCAGCTAGTGTGACTGTCATTAATTTAATGTGGATAAACTTTTTTTTTTCATATATTCTTTCTCCTTTATCCACTTTATAATATGAATTGGCAAAGACGCTACAAAAAATATCATGAGGCATTACTCTCAGTTTTAGCGAGAGTAAATAGGCTATTTCTTTTACTTTTCTACCTTTTTTTCTTTTTCTATTTTACCTCTCAAGCAAGCAATGTCACATCATTTCTCTGCTTTTTTTATTGTCAGTTTTTATTGGTGTTGATTTGATTGAGATCATGGACTTCAGCACAAACCTCTTCACAAAACAAAGATCAGATTATAGAATCGTACCTGCCAAAGCCATTTATTCATCTCTGCCGCCTTGCCACCACTTTACTTATACAGTTTATGAGCTGTTTTTAGGTGTGATGAGAGTTGAAGGCTTGAGTGCCCACAAGAGGAAATGGAAGGTCAAACCTCAACAGTTTAAAAGGCTTGTTAACGGGCTGGGCTCCATTTAAAATTTAATCTGCTGTGGACACCTGTGTTTGTGTCACCGGAGGGCAGTGCAGTCTCTTCCCTGATAATATCTATCTCTTCTGCTCTCTAAGCAAACACACAATCCCTCTTCTGAAGCCGTCACATTCTGACTGGTGCTGTTTGCAGAGTTGCACAAATGAACTTGTCTCTGCAGAAACAACCTTCAATGCAAATGCCAATGTGTCTGTTGCCAAGAGCTACTTTGGAACCAACTATTTTTGCCTGTCAGAGAGCTCTACTAACAAATCAACAGTATGCTTCCTGTTGGCTGGGAGACCCTGCAGCTTTCACTATCCTCTCGATTACACTGTGCAGCTATGCCAGCTTGTGAAATTGTGGATCATCCATCAGATGAATACCACTTATACTTGACAAGTCATTTAATCTGCTATTGAGTCTCCAAATGGCAAAACAAGTGTAGATCTACTTATAGGACATCATGCAGATCACACACTAAATTCAGCATTTTACAGATGTGCCATTCTAACAAGCTTTACATGATTTAACCCACTGATGGTCTTTTGAAACATAGAGCACATTTGTAGCTGTGATGTCTTGTTGAAAGATTAGTTGTACTTGATGAAAGTCCATAGTGCTTGGCTACCAGTTGCACTATGGAGCAATAGTATTGAGTGGGTCCCCATTTCATTGCACATGTGCACGCTCAAGTAGGCATCATGATTCACATTGCAGTCGGTTTAACGTCTTTCCACCGGTCGACTTACAAATGTTGTAAGAAGGAAATGCATCTATTGTTTGTTAGACCTCAAAGATGCATACAATGTGTTTCTGTGAGAAAGAATGTGAACATAAGTTGTTTGTTTAGAAGAGGAGGTGGCTTCCTTCTAGGAAGTTAGCAGCATAAGAGTAGATCCTGGCACATGACATGTTTCTGATGGAGGGAATTATATTTTTAGTCATGTGATGTCAGTCTATTGGTTGGTTGGGTGGTGAGAGATGACATGTGGTGCAGACATACATGGTGCCCATAGGTGACTTTGGAGATTCCCTGACTTTTCCTCTAGTGCCACCAGCAGGTAAAGCCTTCATTTAACTTGTACTAGTAGACTGACTGTGGCTGCACGGTGGTGCAGTGGTTAGCACTCTCTTCTCACAGCAAGAGGGTCGCAGGTTCGATTCCGGCTTGGGACTCTTCTGTGTGGAGTTTGCGTGGTTCTCCGTGTAAGCGTGGGTTTTCTCCGGGTACTCCGGCTTCCTCCCACAGTCCAAAGACATGCTGTTTAGGTTAATTGATGACTCTAAATTGCCCGTAGGTGTGGATGTGAGCGTGAATGATTGTCTGTCTCTATGTTGTCTGTCTCTATGTTGTCTGTCTCTATGTGTCCTGTAATGGACTGGAGACCTGTCCAGGGTGAACCCCGCCTTCGCCCAATGCCAGCTGGGATCGGCTCCAGCCACCCCGCGACCCCCAACGGGAAAAGCGGTTGACGATGGATGGATGGTAGACTGACTGGCACACAGTTTTGTACTGTGCATGCTCGTCTGGTTGAAAAGGCTTAGGACAGCGAGAGGAGCGCACCCCAGCTTTAAGAGTAGTTTTTTGCATTACCTCTTCTGTCTCTTAACCACAAGGTTAGAGCCTATTCATGGCCTATTCAATCATTTTCCAATGAGCATTTTTACAACTACAATAATGTTTTTTTGCAGTTAAATGAATGAATTGAGAGTGCTTTTATTCCAGCTCTTATCGACTATGCAAAGGACAAGGAACCCCCCCCCCCCAAAAAAAAAAAAAAAAATACTGAACGATTTATGCTGCAATTTATGTTCCAGCTTTATTTATTCTGCAGTCACTTTATTCCACTTATAAATAAAGCAGGAACATAGTGAACTGAAGCATACATATGGTTTCCCGAAGCTTTAACAAAGATGGATGAACTTGCCAAGATTTTCAACACAAGTCAATAGCTACTAAACGCACATAACTAACAAGTTCTTAACAAGGTTTTCACAATATTGTAGAGAAGGCTCTCTGCAAAGAAAATGAGGTCAAGCAAAGCAGCCAAAGGGAACACAATCAGAGGTTCTCAAGGTATGAGCAGTTTCTCTTTAGTATTGTGGTGGATGATCTTTCTATCTCACACAGACACACATCTCGCATTAAGCTGACAGAGCAGCTGCAGATATGCCATTTTTTGGTTTATCTGTTTCCTGATCAATCAGGTTCCTGAGTGGCAGTGGGAGGTGATGAAACGTACTGACAGGCCTCTTGACATACACACTGCTATCTGCAAGTCACAGCTCCTCAGTTTGCCTTCTGTAGCATGAGTAACACAGATTAGTGTTAATCCTGACATTTGTCGGTTTTAGTGGATTTGGTGAGACTTGTGGAGGCTCATCAATTCAGAAACATGTTATCAGCATGGCATGCATTCTGCTGGAAACAATTTGGCATGCTAAAACATATGTATATATATATATATATATATATATATATATATATATATATATATATATATATATCCATAAGGATTTACAGTCTGGGGGTTTAGCAAATAATTGTTAGTGTTGACCAACATGATCGTCAACTGACAGCTGGTTTTGATTTGATTTACATGACTGTAAAATGGAATTATTATTTAAATAGTAACTGTAATTACACAATGACAATGTACATCTTCATATTTTTATGTTATAAAAGCAGCCATATACAATATTTTTGGACTTGCTGTCTTTAACACCACCCAACCCCCAACCTCCCACTCCACGCAGGCAGTTGTGCCGTTGACACAATAAAATGATGGTGATAGCCAGACGTCACTAATATTTTCATTGATACATACAGTGCACAGTAGTTCCTGCACTGACACTGAACGTTGGCAATAGAGATGGGTGCAGTGTTAAGTAGTGGCTGGAGAGACTGGGCTCACCACTCTCCAGGTATGTCAGTAATAAAGTAATATTAAAGCTGCAGTGGGTAGAAATGGTGCAAATATGATTAAAAAAAAAGTTATTTTTATAAAATGGTTGCTATATCCTGATGGTAGTGCATGTAATCTGAAAAAAAGTCATGTTACTGTGTGTCCTCTGATTCACAGACTGGAGAAAAACAACCAGTCGGAGCTGATCTGGAGTCTGCCGTCTCTGATCAGCTGTCAGTCACTGTGATCTCTGATCAATAGTCAAACTAGGCAGCGCTGATCACATATGAATCAATATTCTGTTACTGTAATGACTATTTCTCTCCTCACATGTTCTCACAAACATCTTGTAGTTACTGTTTAGCTGTAAAATGAGAAATTTTGTGACCTGGCAGCCATGTTGCGATCAGTTGAGGAAATAACAAAGCACCACCCACCAGCCACAGCAGAGCCAATAGGAACGTTCTCTGAAGTGGTCTATGATTGGCCAAAATCTCCTTTCACGGGCTAGATTGAGAGCCATGAGGAGGTTCAGGTGTTCAGTTTTCTCTCAGGACACTTGAATTACAAAATGCTGAAAGGGTATTATGGAATTTTTGCCCAGTGATACTAAAAACGTTCTACCTTTCTGCAGGTTTCAGGCGCCTCTACCTCTTATATGTCTGTGAGTTGATGCATACATAGGAGAGCAGTGGGAGCTGGATGGCTATGATAACAAACTGAAAATGGATAGAACGGGATGAGAGAATGAAGGAGATATATTTACACAGCAGTGTGGTGCTGGGATTCCCTCGGGATAAAGCACCATCATTTTGTCATGTTGGTCTGCTGAGCATGAATATGCAGAACATTGGAGGCACACTATATCAAGCTTTCTGGGAAGACATTTTACAGATATATGTCCTTTTCATCCAAAATGAGTCTGCACAGTCTTCAGAATGGAGAATGGAGCTCCTCAAGTCAAATTAAAGAGCACAAGTGATGATGAGTAGCTTTTTTCAAGTACCACAAAACCAAAACAAATTTGATTGTTCACAGTGTTTCTGGAGTACAGAGAGTCTGCTGGGTCAGAGAGGAGCTTCAGCAGAGGGGATAAGACAGATTTAAAAAAATATATAATAATGTCATAATGCAAGTTAGCCTCTTTCCTGCTCCATGTCTTTCAAACACTCTTTCTGTTAAAAGGTGTAGTCTCTCCCAGGCTGAAATGGCTGAGTTTATTTCTCACACAAGACATTACACTACTGACTACTAACCAAACTGACTTTTATGTCAACATCACCATTATTTTTAGTAGTAGAAGAAGAAGAAGAAGAAGATCTCACAGTGGGGAAATTCAATTTACACTGTGTTGGTTTTTTTTCACTTATACATGGTACATGCAGACCTGAAACACACACACATGCATTAATGGAGAGATGTCAGAGTGAGGGGGCTGCTCCAGACAAGCGCCCCGAGCAGTTGGGGGTTTGGTGCCTTGCTCAGGGGCACCTCGGCAGTGCCCAAGAGGTAAACTGGCACCTCTCCAGCTACCAGTTCACACTCAGTTTTTTGGTCCATGTCGGGACTTGAACCGGTGACCCTCCAGTTCCCAAGCCAACTCCCTACAGACTGAGCTACAGACTGAGCTATTGCCGCCCCCCCAGAAGCAGAAGTACTAGTAACAACCATCCATCCATCCATCCATCCATCCATCGTCAACCGCTTATCCTGTTAGGGGTCGCGGGGGGGCTGGAGCCGATCCCAGCTGGCATCGGGCGAAGGCGGGTTCACCTGGACAGGTCGCCAGTCCATCGCAGGGCACATAGAGACAGACAACCATTCACACTCACATCCACACCTACGGGCAATTTAGAGTCATCAATCAACCTAAACAGCATGTCTTTGGACGGTGGGAGGAAGCCGGAGTACCCGGAGAAAACCCACGCTGACACAGGGAGAACATGCAAACATGCTCCACACAGAAGAGCCGCAAGCAGGAATCGAACCTGCGACCCTCTTGCCGACCCACCGTGCAGCCCACTAGTAACAACATTCAATTTAATTATATTGGCCATAAAGTTTGCCAATAAAATATCGGCCTAGTATTTTACTGTATTGTACTGTTAATGTCATCTTAACCCTTCTCCACCCCTAGGTACTTTTTTAGACTCCTGGAGTTTTACTTTGTGGATAAATTTGGCTGTGCTGATGCATATGGTATGATTTTTGGTCAGGGTGTGCTTTTTGTGGTGAATTTTGATATTTCAGAATTTTTTTTAAGTCTCCTTGCATCGGCCACATCCGTCCTTCATCTGGTCGTACCATCAGCCATATCCGTCCTTCATCTGGTTGTACCATCAGCCATATCCGTCCTTCATCTGGTTGTACCATCGGCCACATCCATTCTTCATCTGGTTGTACCATCAGCCATATCCGTCCTTCATCTGGTTGTACCATCGGCCACATCCGTCCTTCATCTGGTCGTACCATCAGCCATATCCGTCCTTCATCTGGTTGTACCATCGGCCATATCCGTTCTTCATCTGGTTGTACCATCGGCCATATCCGTCCCTCATCTGGTTGTACCATCGGCCATATCCGTCCTTCATCTGGTCGTACCATCAGCCATATCCGTCCTTCATCTGGTTGTACCATCGGCCACATCCATTCTTCATCTGGTTGTACCATCGGCCACATCCGTCCTTCACCTGGCCGTACCATCGGCCACATCTGTCCTTCATCTGGTTGTACCATCGGCCACATCTGTCCTTCACCTGGCCGTACCATCGGCCACATCCGTCCTTCATCTGGTCGTACCATCGGCCATATCCGTTCTTCATCTGGTTGTACCATCGGCCACATCCATTCTTCACCTGGCCGTACCATCGGCCACATCCGTCCTTCACCTGGCTGTACCATCGGCCACATCCGTCCTTCATCTGGTTGTACCATCGGCCACATCCGTCTTTCATCTGGTTGTACCATCGGCCACATCCGTCCTTCACCTGGCCGTAGCATCAGCCACATCCTTCCTTCACCTGGTCGTAGCTGCAGCCACATCCTTCCTTCACCTGGCCGTAGCATCAGCCACATCCGTCCTTCACCTGGCCGTAGCATCAGCCACATCCTTCCTTCACCTGGTCGTAGCTGCAGCCACATCCTTCCTTCACCTGGCCGTAGCATCAGCCACATCCGTCCTTCACCTGGCCGTAGCATCAGCCACATCCTTCCTTCACCTGGCCGTAGCATTAGCCACATCCTTCCTTCACCTGGCCGTAGCATCAGCCACATCCTTCCTTCACCTGGTCGTAGCTGCAGCCACATCCTTCCTTCACCTGGCCGTAGCATTAGCCACATCCTTCCTTCACCTGGCCGTAGCATCAGCCACATCCTTCCTTCACCTGGTCGTAGCTGCAGCCACATCCTTCCTTCACCTGGTCGTAGCTGCAGCCACATCCTTCCTTCACCTGGCCGTAGCATCAGCCACATCCGTCCTTCACCTGGCCGTAGCATCAGCCACATCCTTCCTTCACCTGGTCGTAGAAGCAGCCACATCCGTCCCTCACCTGGCCGTAGCAGCAGCCACATCCTTCCTTCACCTGGTCGTAGAAGCAGCCACATCCTTCCTTCACCTGGCCGTAGAAGCAGCCACATCCTTCCTTCACCTAGCCGTAGAAGCAGCCACGTCCTTCCTTCACCTGGTCGTAGAAGCAGCCACATCCGTCCCTCACCTGGCCGTAGCAGCACTCCGGCGGTGGGGCAGGGCACTGAGTGATATCACAAACCTGCAGACAACTCATTTTCTCAGCAGGCCAGTATGAACTGCAGAGATGAGGAGGATGAAGTAAGCCACAAACTTCATCCTGACCTAAAGTCTTCTCACAACAGGCTTCCTCTGATTGCAGCTGTAACTATGATGTCTCCACACTGATGGAGTTCATCCAGGTAGGCCCGGCCTATAACTGTTACACCACCACACAATGGCAGTCTCATTGCTACCGTTTTCACAGCCCATAGGACTGGGTAAGGGCCAGTAATTATCTTCTAGCAGCAGCATCCTGATCCTGGATTCTCCATTTTACTGTGTAGGCTGTAACCACTATGGAATACAGCTGCATGGTTTTATAGTTTATGTGGAGACCCAAAGGCCACGTGGTCTACTGTAGTCTCTGCCTCCCATGTACGGAGACAAAATTGTGATGGTAGGTGGAGCAAAAGGTTTTCTTTTTAGTGTGTGGTTTATAATTAAAGAAGTGTCATTTAATGCTGATGTGATCCTCAGGGCCAACACAGTGGCATTTTCATTATATAATTGACATTTGTCTCATTGCATAGGCCTATGGTGTTTTATTCAAAACCCTTAAATATGTTCTGGAGCTGTCATGGCAAATCGCTTTAAAGGTGCTAAACTCAAACTCCAGAGCGAATTTATTGCCTCCAAATGGCTCTGAACATGGTGACGACTAGCTGGCAGATAACAGTTGGTGTACCTTGACAGAGACTGGCTGTCACAACCCCCCTGTTTTATACTTTACATTTACTTGAGACAAAATCTTCAAAAGATGTAGGGTCCATTCTGAAGACTTTTTTAGGGAACTGGGAGTATTTATAACTTTTTAGAGCATGAAAATGATAATTGTATTCATCAACAGAGTTTTGTGTCACAATAACATAACACCTTTCTCACTGGCTGCACGGTGGTGTAGTGGTTAGCGCTGTCGCCTCACAGCAAGAGGGTCGCAGGTTCGATTCCAGCTTGCGGCTCTTCTGTGTGGAGTTTGCATGTTCTCCCCGTGTAAGCGTGGGTTTTCTCCGGGTACTCCGGCTTCCTCCCACCATCCAAAGACATGTTGTTTAGGTTAATTGATTACTCTAAATTGCCCGTAGGTGTGGATGTGAGCGTGAATGGTTGTCTGTCTATATGTTGTCTGTCTCTATGTGCCCTGCGATGGACTGGCGACCTGTCCAGGGTGTACCCAGCCTTCGCCCAATGCCAGCTGGGATCGGCTCCAGCCCCCCCGCAACCCCTAACGGGATAAGCGGTTGACGATGGATGGATGGATGGACCTTTCTCACTGACACTTTCTTTTCTGTTTTGTACTTTGCACGCACTTGAGATCCAAGTCGGCTTCTTCAATAGACACAAGCTTTATTCATCCCCTCGTCTTTTCTGTTTTAGATGCTATAATTAAGTGTCTGCTCTCATTACTGAGACAATAGCTATCTATTGATCCTCTGATCCACTGTTATAGCTATTATATACAGGTGGTATCTCCACCTGTTGGAGCGCATTGTGTCTTTGTTTGATCCCCAAATGGAACTTTGGACACCAAAATCAAAATGTAATTTAGGATCTATGGCTGTCATAATGCTCCTGAACGTTGCCGTAGTAAACAGTTAATCAACAGGTATCTATAAACAGCAGGGTTTTGACCATTAGAATGGAATGAGATACTGAGAAATGTTTTTTTTTATTTTGTTGTTTATTTTTTTGTGTAACTCAAAATGGATCCAAATTTGACAAACCAGGGGTCAGCTGATATATGAGGCAGATATTGGCCTTGTGGTATGATGGATATGATGCAGTTTGACTGATTACATGTTAATTATGTAAGTAATCGATATGCAGCATCACGATAATTAGTATGTGTGAGTATGTGATTAGTTTCATTATATTATTGGCTATTCTTCTGATGTGCTTCAGCCTAAATTCTCCAACAAGACTGAAAGTCAGACTTCTAAGAGAAGTTACACTTTTTTGGACGTTTATGGCATGAAAATGACCAAATCTAACCGAATACAGAGCTCAATCTAACCTACTGATGATCTCTGTCTTTGACCATATCTCACTCAAATAAGTCTGGTGTTGTGCTCACTAAGAGCTCAGTGACAGCTTTGTACACAGGATAATGAATGGGGGTGAGAAAATTATATCCTTGAAAAATATATATAGAACAAATGGGGACAAGCATACAGTATATGAGATCACTGAGCTGCACAAGTTGTTGTAGGTCAACAACTCCAGGCATGCAAACAAGTCTGGGTTGAGAGGAGTTGACGTGGCTGTTTGGTGTATAGATTTTGGGTGTGTTTGCGTCTTGTTCTTTTACACCATGCAGCTACCTCCAGACAGTTTGCTTGACACTCAGGATAAGTCTGAAGTTTGTTTTGATTAGAACAAACATGTAAATTCCTGTTTTCTTAAAGGTCAACACCATAAACACAAATGAAGATCAAACTTGCATTTTCAATTGCAGAGTTGTCTCTCTTTATTTTGATGAATGCATACTGAACTGATGCATTTTTGTCATTTTTATTGATGAGCTGATTTGTTACAGATGACCAACAGTTTTCTAATGTATGTATGAAAAAAAACATGCATAGTGCCACATTGCCATATTGTGTGACCTGTGCTATTGAGAAATGGTTGTCTAATGTTAAGACCACAAACTACTGTATTTATATGTGATACTGATATGTTGTGTGCTTGTTCAAAATATAATTTCATTTGAACTAAACTTCTTTTTTAGTGCCTTTTTATATATATATATAGTTGCGGTAATAATATTGTACTGTGTGTGGGAGTGGAATTGCAGATTATAAATTGACTTTTTACACTGTTTTTAAAACACAAACTCAACAAAAGTTTAAGGTTATATTGATAATATTTTTATGTATATGAATGATTTAAAAAAATACATTCATACATACCACAGAGCTTGTAGAAAGATGCTGAATAAATGTATGGCTTTTCCTTTCAAAAATGACCATGACTGAATAATTATGACAGGTCCAAAATGAATGTATTGTTTATATTTGTTGAAGATATCTGACGTTGGGTTCCCACTTCTAGCAAGGCTTGTGAATCAGTAGTATAACGATATTGGTATCAGGTGGTGTCTCTGTGTCGTCAGTCCTCAGGTTGCCAGTTAGTCTGGAAAAAAACAGATGAATGGCTGAGTTTGACACTGGTGTCTCCATCCCATGAACAATGCAGCATCCTAACAATAGCTAATTATTATGATAAATACAGTTCATTCACAGTTCACCATCTCTTCAGTTGGATGTCCACGAACGGGTGGCACCTGAATGATAACAAAACTGAGGTGGTGTTGTTTGGTCCAGGTATCACTTAATGTTGATCTAGGTCCTTTGAGCCAACACCTGACCCAGACAGCAACAAACCTGGGTGTAAGGCTGGACACTGATCCCAAGCTGGACGCACAGGTTAAATCAGTGGTCCAGTCCAGCTTCTTCCACCTCGGACAACCGGACAAGGTTAAATCATTTATGTCTTGGCATTGTTTTGAGGTTTTAATCCACACTTTTAGAACTACTCCTTTAGATTACCGTACTGCAATGCCCTTTACTTTGGGACAAGCCAGGCGTCACTCTCTGGGCTGCAGCTGGCGCAAACCGCTGCAGCTTGACAGGCTCCAAAAATGTCACCACATTACCTCAATTTTAGCAGCACTTCACTGGCTCCTGATTCATTCTAGAACAGATTTTAAACTTCTTTTGTTTTTCAAGGTCTGCATGGCCTCGCCCCCCAGGATCTGTCTGACCTCCTTGAACCGTACGCTCCCTCTCGTACCCTCAGGTCGGCAGACCTTTCAGCCACTCGAGGTCAAAGAGGAAGTTGAGAGGTGATCCTTCTCTGTTGCCGCCCCAAAGCTGGAATCAGTTGTCCCTCCACATCAGACGGGCCGACTCACTTCCTGTTTTTAAATCTGATCTTAAGACACATTTCCTCTTTTTGGCTTTTAACTCAGTTTGAGAGGCTGGTTCTTCATTGTCTTTTACGTTTTTATTTGTTATTTTGTCTTAATTCTTATGTGATTTAATTCTGTTTTAAATGTTGACAGCATTTTGGTCGTCTACTCTGTACATTTCTCCTAAATTCACGTCTGAAGGTTTTTACAGGGTTTGTTCGTATAGCATTCATACATTGATTTACACAACATTTTATTCCTAAAAACATGGTGAAAATGGATCTGTATGAGTGCTGACAGTATTTTCTGATTTACGGAGTGATAAAAAAGAGATATCAGCATTCCCTCTGTAAAAACCTTTGACTCTAATATGTCAACAACATGAAACCAGAATGTTGAACCTGCTTTATCCAGTGTTCAGATTTCTGTTTTGGAAATCTTTGCAAATTAGCACAAATCATTTTTGGTGTTTTTTTGTTTTGTGCTTTATACAATTCGAAATTCACTGACTCAACAGAACGTCATTCTGAGTTGAATACTTACAGCTCTTATGTCAAATGATGAGAGAGATGAGCAGAAATGAATTCATATTTTTTATTTTTCAAATTTATTTGATGTTATTATTGTTGTTACATGTTTATTATCCGTGCGTTCCACAATAGACAACACTGACTACTGAGGTGGCACTGAGAGCTCTAGTAAAAACTAGCTGCTCCAAGAAAACCTCCACACAGAACTTGTTTTGCGCTTTCTGAGCAGAGTCATCGCATGTCTCCTCCACGTATGCTGCGTCAGGCATTGAAAGACGTGCCAAAGGTTTCCTCCTACCTGACTCGGTGCCCAATATAGCGTCTCCCATCTTGTCAGCGAGGTCGCTGGCGAGATAGCGCTGCCACCATTTGGCCAGTGAAAGGAAAGCAAGCACTTTCGACTTCAAGTCAGCCAGCATGTCAGTACGTTTCTCTGCCTGTTTGGGTGAAGCAGGGATGATCTCTGGCTCATGAAGCTGTGTGTACAGGAAATCAGTCAAGGCCTTTGTGAACATCAAGACCTGATCACCACCAATGTCTGGGTGTGGAACAAGAAGAAGACTGCATATCTCTGGCTTTTTAAGCAGATTGTCGATCTCCTTTGTGAGACTCCTCGCTGACGCCTTGCTGTGAGCCTCGGAGCCCTTGTGGAATCTCCTCTTTATTTGTGCCACCAAACGATAGATCCACACTTTGGCAAAGTGCTTTGCCACAAGGAGCTTCTCCAGAAGACTCTTAATTTTGCTCCCTAGGCTTTTCTTAGACTGCTTGGTCTTCTGCTCCGCTGCAGTTGGGCCAGCAGTATACTCAGTAATGGCCCAAGTGATGTCCTCTGCCACATCCTCGATCGCCCGCCAGTTTTGCGTCTGCATCTGCTCGTACTCAGTGTCTGGTATGTCATCCAACAGAGGCCCCATGATCTGATCCAGCAAGGTCCAGATGATCCCTGTGATCCTTTTGGTTTTTCTGATCTCAATCACAAGGTCTGATGAAGGATTCTCCACAGAGCGCTCATCATCGCTGGTCTCTGCATCCGCGGAGGTCGTCGGACTTGACCTCTTTTTGCGTTGTCGAGGTGTGAACGCAGATTTCATCTTGCTGATGAATGCCGCGCACATTTTGTAGGCATGCTGAAGCAATCTTTGAAGTCTGCCGGGAGGAGTGGGGTGCGTAGGTTGGCCCTCGGGACTGGCGCTTTGGACAATGTCTGAAACCTCTTGAGAAATCAAACTAGTCAAGATCTCCGAGCTGGGACATTGGACGGAGACGTCAACGCCCAGGGCTTTGGCCAAACTGTCAGAGATTGTGCTGCCCAGTTTGTTTTTGACACTGTCCTCAGACACAGTAGCGCTCCCAAGAGAGTGCAGGAAAACTTTTGTCACGGTTGCAATGATGTTTAAAAGCAACTCTGCCATCAAGGTTGCGGTGGTCTCATCAGGTTTACATGATTTCAGCAGCCCCCACTGCTCTGCTGTCATTCCATTAAAAAAGGAGTGGAACAGCTTTGTAAGAGCGGGACACACATTGAAATCTGTCATGTCTGATTTCTGGAAAGTTCCTGTTGAATCCAAGTCTATAATGCTGAAAATACAGTCAACACAAAATAAGTTGGGTCTGTCAGCTGAAATGTGTGGTTTGGTCTGAAGAGCTGCAGGATTTAACCTGCTCACCTCAAAGCCACTGCTAGGCAGCGGTGGCGCCATGGAAACATTCTCAGGAAAATTCAAACTAAATTTTTATTAGAATTATTCTGATAAGGATTATTTTTATCAACACAGTAATATTACAGAACAGTAGACGTTACAATATAACAGTCCAGGGAGTACTGGGGAAAAGTCAGAGTTTATTGTGGAACGCACGGATAATAAACATGTAACAACAATAATAACATCAAATAAATTTGAAAAATAAAAAATATGAATTCATTTCTGCTCATCTCTCTCATCATTTGACATAAGAGCTGTAAGTATTCAACTCAGAATGACGTTCTGTTGACTCAGTGAATTTCGAATTGTATAAAGCACAAAACAAAAAAACACCAAAAATGATTTGTGCTAATTTGCAAAGATTTCCAAAAGAGAAATCTGAACACTGGATAAAGCAGGTTCAACATTCTGGTTTCATGTTGTTGACATATTAGAGTCAAAGGTTTATACAGAGGGAATGCTGATATCTCTTTTTTATCACTCCGTAAATCAGAAAATACTGTCAGCACTCATACAGATCCATTTTCACCATGTTTTTAGGAATAAAATGTTGTGTAAATCAATGTATGAATGCTATACGAACAAACCCTGTAAAAACCTTCAGACGTGAATTTAGGAGAAATGTACAGAGTAGACGACCAAAATGCTGTCAACATTTAAAACAGAATTAAATCACATAAGAATTGAGAAAAAAATAACAAATAAAAACGTAAAAGACAATGAAGAACCAGCCTCTCAAACTGAGTTAAAAGCCAAAAAGAGGAAATGTGTCTTAAGATCAGATTTAAAAACAGGAAGTGAGTCGGCCCGTCTGATGTGGAGGGACAACTGATTCCAGCTTTGGGGCGGCAACAGAGAAGGATCACCTCTCAACTTCCTCTTTGACCTCGAGTGGCTGAAAGGTCTGCCGACCTGAGGGTACGAGAGGGAGCGTACGGTTCAAGGAGGTCAGACAGATCCTGGGGGGCGAGGCCATGCAGACCTTGAAAAACAAAAGAAGTTTAAAATCTGTTCTAGAATGAATCAGGAGCCAGTGAAGTGCTGCTAAAATTGAGGTAATGTGGTGACATTTTTGGAGCCTGTCAAGCTGCAGCGGTTTGCGCCAGCTGCAGCCCAGAGAGTGACGCCTGGCTTGTCCCAAAGTAAAGGGCATTGCAGTACAGTAATCTAAAGGAGTGTGTCTGTGTGTGTCAGTGAGCCTGCTCTGATTGGTCATTCATGAATCAGGTGCAGCGTGGCTCCAGCGTTACTATGGTAACCTCTAGCTGCTGACAGCTGCAGTTAGAGGAGACAGGATTGTATTGAAAAAGCCTGAAGCAATTGTTCCAAACAAATGCTTATAAATCAAAAACCGTAACTCCTACAGCTTAAATATGAACATCTGACGAGCCACAAGACTCCGATGAACGCGCCTGTGGTGGTTTTGTGTGTGTAGTGTCAAAAATGTGTCCAGCAGAGCAGTTTTAAAAACTGCTCACTTTTGCTCCTCTCTAAAAAACTCTGCCAAAATTATAATGGGGTCTAATGGGGAGCTTTGCTGGAGTTTGGGTCACTTCCAGGCACTTTTAGCCAAAAGTATAAGTCTGACAGACTCCACAGTAACATGTCTACGACCAGCACAGCTATTGCTGTACTGGAGATTGCCTGGGCGCTTTGCCCCGTGACACTAACTATAAAAATACAATATGGCATACTGAACACATTAGTTAAGGTCACGATTCACCGTTAGACCCTCCTGTCATGTAATAATATCAAGGTGTATGACAGGAGGAAGGCCAACGGCTACAAATGGTGTAAAATGATGAATCATTTTATCAAGTATGGAGGCAGAAATGGATCACACAGAACATTTGGCTTGGAGTGTACCTTGTGTTGTCTGTACCAAAGAGGCTTTGACTTAAGTATACTTTATGTATAATTTAGCTCAAGACAACAGAGAAGCTGCAAGTATTCACATTTTAATGTCTTTTAATGTCTTCTCTACAAGGACAGGAAGTAACATTACAGAAAAATCAATGCAGAAATTGGTTACATGAATGTGATGCTAGACCAATGAAATGAAAGGATACCAGGATTATCAGGCTGGCACCAGTCTTGAATAGCCATGAAAAAATCCTCTACAGTATATCTTAAAATGATGTCAGACTGCTGACTTTCAGCATTATACCCCACTGACATGATGTGTACATCAGTCAGTGATAATATGGGGCAGTAATTCAGGACAGTGCCTCCTACAGTATCTTTAAAGATGGTGGCTGCTGAAATGGCAATTAATACTTTTCACCTCTGATGAAGGTGAAGTCGGCTTTTAGGCCCCTGACATCATCCTCATCCTCAGATACAGTGAGGTAGTGTTGGCCGCTCAGCAGTTTCTACATGGCTCCATTTGTTTTGTGTTGATTGGAAAACACAGATTGTCCATCTGTGTATTTATTTTCTCATCACTGTGGTCAGTGACACTGTCATCTCACGCAGTGTGAGTCCACTCGTTGTGCTCGCTAAGAGAGATCTTGATAATAGCTGGATCATCTCTGACAAGCAGCCAGGCTCAGTATCGCAGTGTGAACGAATACTGTAATACATTTCACAGGTGGCTCTTTGATTCCTTTCACCATGAGCTTAATGTGGAAAAGAGCAAATGATAATGCTAATGATTAAGTGAGGTGTATGCATAATGGTGTCCACAAATGCATATACAGTATGTCATGACTAAAAATACCACTACTGCAACAACTACTACACTAGAAATGACTACTACAAACATATAATCCCAAAGTTTCATGTCTCTGTAAAGGAAATCATCAGTGATTATTGGGTTAGTGTATTATAATGCAGCACTTTGTATTTTGTGAGTTTCTTAGATTATGGAATTACTACAAATTATGGAAAATATGAAAGCCAATTGAATCTATTATTGGCTTGATGGTATAAATATATGAATAAGGAAAAAACATTTTAAACCAGTTGAGATGCACCATCTCATTTTCTAGGGGTTCCTCGGACACAAAACATAGAAGTTAAACATTTAATCACATAAATAATAATAATGTTCAGAAATTCAACAACAGAACAATCAACACAGTAACAAGGACAAACACAAAGGCTCTCCCTCCATCCCAACCACACCGACATAACATGAAAATAATTAACATCAAAGTAATGATGAAAATAATAATAAAATAACATTATGTCAAAATACTGAGTTCATAAACTGAAACTAAAGAAAATACAGTAAAAATCAGATTTAAGATAAACCAGCAAAGAAGTCTTGAAATCACAGAAAGAAAAAACTGATCTGAGTAAATTAGGCAAATGATTCTGGTCTGATGATGAACTTTAAATCACGTCTCCCAAATTAATAAAGGTTGCTGGATATGATGATCTGAATGGGACTAAACACTGTTTTAAGTTTAAAGGATAACTGAAGTAAATGTATGTGAAATCAAAGAGCAAACAATAAAAATGTCTTCTACAGTGAAACCGTCAGCAGTTCAGTGAATTATAAATGAAACAATGATCTCACAACAAAACTACATTTAAAGGATTAAATTTCAGGGGTCTTCTGGTACATGATGTCACCATAGCCAATAGTAGGAAATAAAAGCTGTTGGAAGCAAGTTGTTTTCTTACTTGGAGGGTAAAGCAATTCTTTGACCGATGTGGTACTGTGAGACTGGCCTTTGTTATATTTCAAATATAATCAATATGAGACCTAAAATAAAGTTCAGAATCAATCAAAAGCCTTAAATATTTAAATGTATTAACATTTTTTCGTGGAGACCCATCATTGAAATTAATAGCCAACTCAGCTGATGAATGATTAAGCGTATATCTATTACCAAACAACATACTACAAGACTTCTGTTTGTTTAACATAAGATTGTTAGTTGAAGGTTAGTTATATCTCAATCAGATGTGTATATAACAGAGTCATCTGCATATAACTCAACAAAACAATTAGAACAAAGTTTTGGAAGATCAGTAATATGTTATGCCGGGCTGGGCAGGCAGGACAGGACTCAAACGCACAACTCAGAGAACAGTTGGAATTAGAGCAACGCTGGGTCTTTATTACAGAAATAGGTCGGTACACGGAAAGGCAAAACAGGCTAACAAATCCAGTCTGGCAGGCAATACTCAGGGTCAAAAAACAAGCAGAGGTCTGGAACACGGAAGTCATACACACTAGGAAGATCGCTGGTAGGTTAGTCAAAGAGAACAAACGAACTGGCACAGAAGGGCAGGGAGACGCAGCTTAAATACCCGTGAGGGGAGTGACTAACTATGAACAGGTGGACACAATCAGGGGCGGGGAGACGATCGGACGCAGGTGAGTGGAGACGAAAAGTAGGTCAGTGAAGTCATTCATTCAGAGGGGCGGGAGCATGCAGGCAGGAAGTGAAGTGCACTGAAACGAGAGGGAGGATTGGGATTTCACAATCAAACAGGAAGTGCTCACATGAAACATGAAAAACAAAGGAAACCCATCACCGATGTTTGACGGACGTCACATAATAATAGTCATGAAAAGTAAAGGTTGTAAAAAAGATCCTTTCCAGCAGTTAAATAATCAAATTGATTGTGATGAAAAGAAACACAAAGATGACAGTTATGAGGGTAAAACCAAAATAATGCCTGTTGAGAAACACCAATAGCATGAAGTTTATCAAGGAGTCCAATTGACGGCCTTGGTTAAATCGATTAAAACTGCACCTGTAAACTGACCCTCGTCTAAAGATAAAAATGCATCTTTGGTGAATTTTACATGGTCAGTAGTGGTAGCTTCTCAGATATTTTAGCCATAGAACAAATAATAGAAACAGGTCTATAATTATTACTATAATTATTAATATGATTAATATAATTCTTTCTATTATTATAATTATTATTATACCTGAGTTTCCCTCCGGGGATTAATAAAGGTTCATCTTATCTTATTAAGATCTAGTGGATTCACTTCTGAGGGCAGCTGCCAGCCAGAGTTGCTCCGCGTCTGTCGTGTTTTTCTACTTTTTTCTTTGTATATTTACCTTCTCTGGCTATTCTTGTGCAATCTTTAGTTTTTATCCTTTTTTTTTAACTTTTTTCTCTATACACTTGTGTTATGTTAATTTTGTGCATTTCCAAATAGATGTTAGTTTACAAGTAGATAGGCACAAATTAAATAGGTTGCAAAGGGTAAAAAAAAGCAGTGGGGAGCCCAGTTTTATGAACTTCACCTCTAAGCCATCAGGTCCAACTGAAACTTATCCCAACCAACTATTAGAGCAGAATTAATTTGCATAATTTCAGTTGGTAAAATTTGTCTAAAAGAAAATGAGCCACTCATTGAATTGCTAATATGAGGATTTAAGTGAGGTGAAGCAAGTAAGAACTACAAACAGTAGTAAAGTGATGAGTGAAAACATTGGAGATAATGGCAGGGTCGTGGATAACTTCATCACTGACATGGATCTGTGCAGCAGAGCTTCTGCTGGGATTAAGGATTTTTTTTATCCTGTTCTAAAACTGTCTGAGGTTACGAGGATCTTGAGAAAGACTATTTTTTATGAAGGTTGGACTTGACATTCCTTCGCAAAAATGTTTTGAATGTTTCTATGCTTCCCAATCAGCTTGATCTCTAGTTGCTTGATTTTTCCCCAGGCCTTATTCCTAAGATTAAAAAGACTTATTAAATCAAAACTAATCAATGGTAAATGTCTCCCCTTAACTTTTATTGTTTTCCAAAAGGCATCCTTATCAACAACTTTAAGAAATTTAGTCAAAAGAAAATGCATCTTTAAGGTAAGGTATCAGCTGAAACCTACCCCGGTCTAATTCATTTAACGCTTGAATAAAGAGATCAATATTTATGTTTTTACACTGTCTCATACTTATATGTATGTATGAAAAATCACACATCGCTCACTGAAACAATCAGAAAACACCCCCTGACTGATGATGTTTCAGTAACTCTGGTAGCAGGTAGCGGTTCAGTAATGAAGCCTCAACAGCGTTGCATTGCAACAGCTTGGGACCATGTTCACTTCCTGTCGGCTGCTATCATTCCAGCGACGTCTCTGCCAACATGGCTGAGCTTTATTTTTGCTCTCCGGAAGCCTGAGGGTGCCGTCACAGAGACTACGTGAGACGATGCGTGGAAGGCTACCGGCTTGGCACCAGTGTCAGTTCAGTGACGTTTGTACAGTATATCAGACATATCAAACAGCAATGTACTGGTAATATAACACCTGTGTCACTCTACTTTACAGGCTGTCTTTATTCTATTCAGTATCATAGCATGAGAGTCACTTCTATGAACATCCATCTCAGATACACCTCAGGGGGTTGACTGTGATAGTGATTGGACAGGCTGATTACAACATATGGGGGAGCGTTAATTTTAACGAGGTCTTGATGATAATGCTAACAGTTTGGATAAAATAATGATACTGGCATTGCAAATGCCTCACCCTTTGGCTGGAGTTCAATTACACGGCCTTATACAATGTGTTGACTGCCTTCCAGCCTCCATTACATGGTGACGGTGATGGAGAGCAGATGAACCGAAGAGCAGCATCTGCCGGTGACAGAGCTTCTGTTTGTGCTGACGACAGTTTCTGTCATTGATTAATCAAACCTTGTGTTTGACTGAAAAATCTAATATGAAACAATCACTCATATAAGTCTCTTTGTAATGTATATGCTAATACATAATGTGTTATTTCAGGTACATTCAGCCTCTGCAGCATGTGGTGTGACTCCATGGTGAGGACTGTGAGGACTGACATGGACTTTCTCCTCGAGCTAACCGGATCGTGGCTAAAGGGGGACACAATAATGGCAGACTGTGGTGGAATTCAATTTCCTGATTATTTTGTTATGATTATAATTACAGTATGTCCACACGGTAAATGGATTACATTTAACATAGTGCAGTTAAGAACCTTCACATCAGAGGCAAAAGAAATGACCTGACATTTCCATAATGGCTGACTGTTACTGCACGAGTCGTTTTTTTCATTTATAGCGGCTGTCATTCTGGCTGCCCCTTCAGCATACAAATCCATTATTTCCTCCAGAAAACTCATAATTCATAAGCTCATTACAGAGGATGTGAATTGAAGAGGCTGTGCGCGTCCTTTGTGCAATTTCCTGATCAGGAGTGGCCTAGTTTTGAAAGTCAAGAACAGTTTCAGAAGTGTTTATTCCTCCAACTTCTAGAGATACTTTCAGTGACTTTGAAAGGAGTTGGTTTGTCCTCATGTAATGGAAAGTTCAGATCACACAAAATGCTTATTTGCTCCACTTAACCATGACTTGTCACCCTGCTGTCTTGAGCCAGGCCTTTTTACGACTCGGCCTTCTCCACAGTACTGTCTTTTGCCACGAGTGAACCAATCAATTATCACCTTGTGCTGCTACTGTTGATCTCTGAAAGGAGTTGGGGGGGGGGGTTGCACGTTGCCTTCCTGACAGTAGGGGGCAGAAGCGATCCATATTTCATACTATGTCTAATCTCGTGCCTCCTATATAATTTGGGGCAGCAGATGCAGCAAGAAGAATTCCTTTTCAGCCTCACTGCCTCTACAGACCCAGATGCATGCAGGGAAGGTCTGCCGTTCCCAAGGTCGGCCATCTGAGGACCAGACCTGGCTGCAGCGCCTCTCCTCTTCCACTGATGGCCGCTGGACTAATTGCTACGGGTTGAAAATGAAACTGAAGGGAAATGACACCCCCTCTGGTCTATCTGAGATGCAGCTTTTTAAAGGTCCCATATGGCAATTGTCAGAGCTGGGGCTGTTTGAGGGGAACTCTCCATATCCTGTTTCATTTGCCTTGCCTGCTGTTGTGGATGAGATGTAATGTGATGGCAATGTGCATCTCAGCATCCCTTCCTGGTAGTAGCTGTCAGATCAGCGCCAGGGAAAATAAGCTTAGTCATGGATACTGGGTTTAGTCCGTCACTCTCTTTTGTGTGTGCTGATTGATGGTGCGTAATCTATTAAGAGGATTTGGGCTACTTTGAAATTGAGGGCAGAAGTGTCTGAGAATTACCTTTCTTAATGTCAAGATATTCTGGTCGAAAACTACAGGAACAAGAGGCGAGGACAACTGCAGTGATGATCTGGGGAAACTCATTAGCTGTGAAAGCTGTTTAGTAGCTACTTGCTGTCATGTCTCCGTAGATTTCACAGCACCACCTGGCACTGGAAAGCACGGAGGAGATATTTAAGGAACAGATATGTTATCACTCCACAACCGTCAGTCAAATAAGAAATGAAGGGAAACTGTAACTTCTGTATTCTGTTCCACAAGTAAGAAAACCTCATTGAAAGCCATTTTGACTTTTTGTATAACACATATAATACAAGCTTGGCTTTACAGTGTATTTACAGTATTAATCAGGTACCAGTTGAATACTTATCGATTCCTGGTACTTAACTGTAGGAAAAGTGGAACAAATCAAGACCACTGCCACTGCCTGTGCAGCATGTTGAGCTCTCAGGATACTATATTTATATCTACTGCTCTCACTTGGAGAACAGACATTTTAAAGTACGAGTTTTACCCGGAAAATTTTGTCAGCGCACCAGTTGTTCAGCTCAGCTCAGCTGTGGCATGCGTGTTGGTCTAGCCCGGTTAGACGGGGTATCCTCTTAAGACCCGAGCTCTTTTTTTGATATGCATTTTTGATGTCTCTTTGCTATTTGGGCTTATTGGAACCTGATAAGTATAAAAACTAAGCATCATCTTTTGACATAATGTAGTTTTAGAGAAAAATTATGTCCACATATGCGGACACTCGTTCTGAATTTCCATAAAACACAATAAAGTCACCATTGTGTAATAGTGCAAACCTCTATATGTCCACTCTGAACACAGCAGTGTTTTTCCTGACTGCTTTTGCATTTATTAATAACACTTGCAAACATGTTTTTTTAAAAACCTTTTGGACAGTCATAGCAACAGCATGGCTCATTTGAAGTGCTGCAAACAGTTGCAGGACTACTAGATGGCAGTGTACGTATCCTCGTACGTGTACACAAGACCCCAGTTAAATAAAATTAAGTATTATGTTCATATGACCCAAAATGTGATGTCATCGTATGTGTACGCCAGGTCCTAAGAGGTTGAAGCTGCAAGTGGGTATAATTGGACCAAATATGATTTAAAAAAAGTTATATTTATAAAACAAACACTATATCCTGACAGAAAGAAGTCATGTGCCTCTGTGTCCTCTGGTGCTCCTAATAGCATCTGCAAGATTTCACAGACCGGAGGAAAACAACCAGTCTGCCGTCTCTAAATCCTTAACGTTAATGTCTCTGTGTAAATGTGCAGTCCTGCTGTTTACCTTCTTATTAACACCTCTGGGTTTCCCCTGGTAGCCCTGCGTTTAACCTCACAAAGCTATGAATTGTGGGTTATTCCCTCAGGGAAAGTTTGCAGAAATGCAGACTTACGCAGAGGGCTCAACATGAGCCCTCATGCTTAACAATTTGACAGTGGGACAGCCCTAGACCCTCACAGACAGGAACGAACCTCAGATCTGTGGGTCCATGAGTGTGGACACTGGGACTGGGCCATAGACACAAACACTAATGAACATAATACAGAAATGGCTCCAACACATGGGCATATTAATGTAGACGATGTGAACGTCTCCTTTAAGTGTCTTTGTAAGTTCTGCACTGTAGCTGCTGTGACTGGACAGAAAAGCCGGTCGGGGTTCTCCTCTAAAACAACTATGTCTCTGTAGCACTTCCTGTCCGACGGAAACTTTATCTGATAACTGCTGGAGTGAGCCGGAGTGAGTAAAGCTATATTCTCGTGCTGTTTTTTCCCCATAATTTGCATTTTTAGAAACGTGAGTGTGATTTTGAATGAGTCTTTATACATTTGGAAACCAACCTAGAAGTCCCGTTTTTTCGTCAGCTCTCCAGTACTCCAGAGGCTAAACGTATATGTGAAATAGTCTTTTCTGCCAGAGGCAAAAAGGGCGTATGGTTAGTTTTATTACTGCCAGCTGGCCTTTGGAAATTTACAAGAAAAACAGTGAGCCCCTTTACAGAGAATTTATGTACGAAATCATTTTGATCAGACAAGTCTGAGAGAGGATTCATCTTTGTTGTTCTGCTTCTTATTGGATTTCACTTTGTTTTATGTGAAAGGGCTGTGAACTGCTGGCTTCCAGGAGTTGGTAGCCATTTGATAAGAGAGCAGGGTAATGATTTGGCGGTGCAATTACCCCTTGGGAGCGGGCAGCAGTGACAGCTGGGAAAGAGTGTGTGTTTCAGCGTGGGCATGGCGAATGTCAGGCAGATGTAGAGGGAAGCCCATCAAAGTGGAGCTGAATTAGTTGTTATTTATACTTTCAATGCAACATCCACAGAGACTTTAAGGCCTTCTCCAACTTTTTCAGAGCGTGGCCCTTCAGACGGTCTGTGGCAAACGGGGATTATTACTGATGCTGAGACATTAAAGAGAAATTAACTACCACAAGGTTTTGTTTTTAACTCCATCTCAAGGTTCTTGCCATCATAAATGTGTCTGTAGTTTTCATGAAGTTCTTGTGTGAAATCGCTGCAGTGAACACAACTTTATTTATTTATGGTTTATTTGATAGAGAGATTATTTGATATGTGATGCCAGTATCAGACTGTGTCCAGTACACGCTGCATGTCACACATCAGCCATCAGGAAACATCTGTTGGTCTTTAAACTGAAACTTCCAGTGAACATTCACTGATGTGCTCAGAGCTGAACCTCGTCTTCTGCTCCACACGTTCACTTGTTCCCTCACACACATTCGTCATCTCTCTCTCTCTCTTGCGTCACCACTCACTTAAAATTGGTCTACACACTTTTATTCCCTGACTCTGCTATTGTCCAAATGACCGGCGCTACACAACAGCTCTGAAGAGGGACATTCACGTTTTCGCGTCAGCCACCATATTTGCCCTACATGTCTGCTAACCCCATAGGAGAGGTTTAAATTGGTTGCAATCTGCAACCTAACCTGCAACCTAAATCCTACACACTGGTCCTCTAAGTTGCCCTCCAACAACATCCAATGACATCCCTAAAACCAATTCTGCTTAAACTGCTGAAAAGTGATGTGTTTTAGGATTCAGAGGTCTGGAGCAGGAAGTTTGAAAGAAACCTATTGCTTCTTGCATTTATGTTTATCTTATTTTATTCATAAGCAAGTCGTCACCTACAGCACCCTGTTATGTAAAACTGAAATCAAACTATGACGCTCACACATTTCTCCTTGTATTATCCTGAGTGAGTTTTCTTAATCCGAATGATTTCTTAATGACAGTGACAGGAACTTTTTAAACCTGCACGGCCTGGCTGGAGCCACTTAGGGAACTGGAGGGGAAAAAACTAACCAGAAACTTATACAAAAACACATTATTATTTTGTTCCTTTCAGAAAAAAATCTAAATATGAATCAACTTTTCCAATTACTTAGATAAATATTGTATTATTATTCATCTAAAGGCCAAAAACAAAGTTATCTTCATGCTTTGGATATCTTTGCCTATGATTTAATAATTTAATGTGTAGCTGACTACACACTGTGTACTTAAATGTTAGAGGTGATAGTGGTAGTAAGTCCACTATGATGGTAATAGGATGTATTGACGGTTCCTATATTTTGCAATACTGCATTGATCCTTGACTAAAGATCATTTCCGCTTAAAGTCAAAGGTCAGAGTCACCTGTCGAGCTAGAAGGGGTTTGATACCTTTTGTATATGTAAATAAGGTAATTTATTCAAGAGTAAAACTGTGTAAGCATAGCAAAGCATCTGCAAAAAGCCACTGAAATAGCTGCTGGCAAATGTTAACCAGTGTTTTTTCAAGTGTTATTTGCTTTTACCTTGAACCTTACGGAGAGGGCACTCGCAGCACAATCTGTCAGATAACTACCATCTGTTGTCAAGTGCAACTTTGGACTTGAATTCAACCCCATGAATCTCAGGAAGTGCTTGCACCAAAACTGTGCTGTACCTCTGCACACTGCTCTGAATCCATCCACGAGTCACGCTATGGAAGATTTCAAAAGCCCAAATAAAAAACTAATCAAACACAGAATTAAAGTCAAATACAATAGATACTCTGATGTGTATTTCCTTTTATGTATCCTATTTTTGCATTGACTGTGTCATAATTACATTAACATTAGGAGGACAATTATTTAGCGTCTTGTTTTTAATCACTACATTTTGTTTCATTGTGACATGGCACATTTAAACCAAATAACACCACAGAAAACAAAGGTAGTGTATTTCAATGTTCTAGTCTTTGGAGGCTTATCAACGCTGTAGAGAGCTGACAGACGTTATGACAGACACTGGCTGGAGGGACTCTGCTGTTGGCTGGACATTTATTTATTTACACTTGTGATTGACTGTCTGCAGTTGACACATTGTGTAATAACCCAATAAAATGTGATCAATTTTAACTTTATTATGTAATAACACCTGCATTTTGCTATAATCTGCTGCATTTTGTAATGAATAGCTTGAATGTAATATACGATAAATTTCCCCTCATTTAGTAATAAATATATAACATATTACAGTGATTACTATTTTAGGAAGGTCAGGAAATATAATGACACTTAATGTAGTTTTTGCCAATGAAAGATAATCTACTAATCTTCTGAACTAACTGTATCTTTTAAACATAATTTTGAGTCAGTGTGATTTACGCTTGAATGCATAAAATAAACATTTTTATGAACAAAGACATCCATTCTGGTTGGTTATTACATAATGCATATATTATATTTTCATGGAAGAAGGTGCAACACCAACAAAACTCAGCACTGCATTTTTTAAATATTTTTAGACTATTTGTAGAAAATGCAGGGTAATTTATTCAATATTGCCTTCAGACAGTGTATTACAAATTCCAGGCATTATTACATCATGAAGTGACAATGTATTTGCATTTTATTTAGTTATTACATGATGTGATGTTATTACATAATGTGTTGTACCTGTAAGTTAAAAAGGTTTGTATTCTAAACTTTCATCAGCAATAGTACATTTTTATCTACCTTTATTAACATTAGCTTATCCTCCTCTACAGTATTAAAGTGTTTATTGTGAGCTAACGCTAGCTAGCTAAGACTACAGATGGCTAAGTTGTCAACATGTAGGATACTGATCATTTTCCCATCAGATCCCTTAAAGCGTCTGTTTGCAGCAAAATCTATCTCTTAAAACAACAGAGTAGTGTTCCTCTAGCAGTCAGTGTGAAAGGCTTTCTGTCATGGCTACCACCTCTGGCACTGATGTTGCATTCATGTTATATGTTATATATATATATATATATATATATATATATATATATATATATATATATTCAGAGTTACGGATTTGTAAGTAATGTTCACATAAACTTCCAAGTCATAACTGCGACTGGAAAGTGCAAAGTATGAATGCCTCACATCAGCCAAAGACCACCAACAATATAATTAAACCCAAAATATAATGGCTGGTGTTATACTGTCAGTGCACATTTTAATTCTCACACCAACTCTGTCAGTGATCGTGGGAACCTTTTCCATCCTCCATGTCCATCACCAAATGCAGACAACTTATAATGCAAACACACAACAATGCGTATTGTATTATTTATTTATTTATTTCATTTAGGCATTTCAGATCTTCCATATTATGCGGGTCTGTTGGTTAATGTCAGCAGGACAGTGTACTCATTTAAAATCAGAGGAAGAAGCTAGTTTACAGGGTCGTCTGGATCTGCGGGTGTGTGTCATGACTTTCCCAGAGACCTATGAATGCTTCTTACACCAGAGCATAACAGGCTGTGAGGGGCTTTGCTGAAGGCTTTGCACTTCATGAATATTTCATAGTTTATACCTTTACTTTTTACTGGTCTCTGAAAGCATAGCCCGCTGGTTACCTTCCCCTTACCACATGCAAAGTGCAGATACGCAAGAAGGAGGTGTTTGACAGTTTGTTTGTATAGGGACATCATAAGGACAGTCCAGCCTGCCTCAGCAGGGCTGTAATACAGGAAGAGCCACGCTGTCGGTGCCGTGCAGAGCCGCCATGCTGTTTATCAGCAATAAAATGGGAAATATAAGGGCGTCAGAGAGCTAGTCCCAAAACACAGAAACGGATGCTTTACAGACAACAGAGTCATGTATGCCAGAGTGTCCTCCTCCAGCTTTCTCAGCATGTGTTTTGGAAGGTGAAAGCAGAGGATCACTACATGCTGAGCTCAGTGGGGTGAGAGCTGAAAATCCAACAGTTCTTAGGTGCTTCACAACCCTGAACTTCGCAAGTAATGACACAGTTCATCTACGTTTCCAATCAAACCTCCAGCTACTATTGTGTTTTTTAAGGCATTTTTTTTGACACACAGAAGCTTTGCGCTCCATTTTTGCTCCTGATGTTGCATTCACAACAAGTGCAGAGCAAATTTTTACCTCGTTTTATGCTTGATTGATGCTTGCTGCATCCGCAAGTGTTGTGAGTGTCCGCACGGCCAAAGTGACGTCACGCCATCAGAGCGGGGATTCTGTTTGGCAGGTTTTCGCTTCTCTGCGCACATTTTTCTAACTATGCAGACGTGGATGGGTGGAGAAAATGGAAAAGTTTGCAGAGCTTTGAGAATGTCTGTTTGTTTCACAAAGAAAGATTCAAACGCTTCCTCATCGTGATTCTACGTCAGCTCATGTGCATGCGGCCGTCCTTGTGGAAAGCATAATTGAAGCTTGTACAAGTTGGACCGTTCATTTCTCACCAGTGTTAGACATGCTGGGGAGGAGAAGGGGCTTGTATCCTACATACAACATCTTTTCTTTCTGCCCGTTCCACCATCAACCATAGCAGAAATAATCACTGCTGCTGCTTTGTGCATGTTGTGAAGTCCCAGATATATGGGAAAGCCAAACGCCATTGTGTTTGGGTTCATAACATCAGCCGGCACCGCTCTGTGAATTTCACTGAACTGTATTCACATATAATGCCACTGACTGCATCTAGCACGCCACTCATTGCTACAGCAGTATGAATCCAAAATAAAAACAGATTGTGCTCTGATTTAATTGCAATGAACAGATCAAAATGCTGCTGAAATTGTTTTCTGAATGGGGATCAACTAGTCAATCATTGAACACATTGAAGCTGCTGCACTGCTCAACATAACGTCAACTTGGCATGAATACGTTTTGTATGGTCTCAATTACAATTCACAAATATGAGATAGCTCTGGGTTCCTGCAAACAGCCACAACAACTTTGTCCTGAGTCTCTGACTCAACAACATCAGGATGTCGGTGACGACAGGACGAGAATCTTAACACTGATAGGCTTTCGCGACATAGCGTCATGCAAATTTCTTCCCCCAGTGGAAAAAAAAAAAGGAAAAATTACAAATATTTTAGCTGGCATCATTTGTGCCAGGCAAAGCGAATGAAGCAACACAAATTATTCAAATTCACGTCTATTTGCCTCTTTGCGTCAACTTTGTATGTAATTTCACCGCGCGAATAGTTCGCTTCACATTTCACACACATTTATGTGTTAATGATTGGTATGCATTATTGTATTGTCTATTTTGTTATTTTGGCTTTGTAATTTTTGATATTTTTTATTTATTTTGTACACACTGGCATAAAAGCGCTTTAAAAAGCAATACACGGGAACTTTGGCTTGTTTCTTGAGGAGTTGTAGCATTTATTCACTGACAGCCTAAACTGTGCACATACTGCACTGCTACCTTCACAACTATAATGTTCCTGCTGACTTCATACTCACCGTCAGTCCATCACACACATGCTCCCTCACTTTCGCTGTCTCTCAACCACACACCGACTTTTTCTTTGAAAGAATTTGCTACCTGTCGACCACATTTTAGTTAAGAAAACATCTTGAAAATACATAATTTCCCCACAATCTCTCTGTCAGGGAGTCAACTCAGTCTTGTAATACACTGGTACACGGGTGGAAACCCTTGTGGAAACCCTTGGACCTTTGCATTTACACCTGGTACTAATAAATATTCTCTTCATCTGCTTTCCTTAAAACTATATTAAGAGCCAAGTTTTAATGAACCAGATACTCTCTATGCTAAGATGAATGGCCTTTTCCCCTGGGGTTCACCATGTGAAAAAGCAGAGGAACAGGGTTCTGCTGTGGTGAAAAGTATTTTGTATTGTTTACCAGCTGCACAATGACATTACAGTTAGTTTCATGCAGGAGACTCATATTTACCATCCTTCTCCTCCTGGCTAAATGTAGCATGAGGCAGCAGATGAACAGATGTCATCTTTGTCCAGCCATATATCCTTTTGCATGTTCTTCTCATTAATAATTAGCCTGCGATGGTGCAGAAGGCCTTAATCATGAGAGAGTGAGAGCAACAGATTGTGATTGATGGGTGGCGTGTCTGCTGAGACGTGGGTGGAGGAGACAGTAATGGCGCAGACAGCGTGTCAGCAGATGGTTGGTGATATGGAGCCACAGCCTCGCGCCGGATAGGTTAATTAGCCCGATAAGTAAAAAATGTGTTGGATTTGGCTGTTTGTCTGCAACTGGCCGATATTTACTTCATATGGCCACCACATTCAGGAGCCTGCAGATGAGCCTTCCTCTTTACTGACGTGAGAGCCAAACTGTCATAAGTAGGTGATGTTGCTCCCTCTTGTCTATCGACAGGCCAGTCATTTCACTCGCAGGCATCATTCAGAACAAACAGCTTTAGCCAGAAACATTAATCATTTATGTTAGATGAGTCTCTTCCTGTGTGCTGCATCACATGGCAGTGCAACACTGTCTCATAAAATAGGTTTATGTGGTACTAATTTATGACCAAATATCTTTTGGAGGAGGTGACATTGCAGCCTAGCAACACTTTTTTAGGTTCCAAGACGAGTGACAGTTATACTGCATAGAAGATACAGGAAGCAGGTTGAGGCCACATACAACAGCTCACATTCATTTTTAATGCATTCTCCCACAACATGTCAATTTCCACTTAGCAATAGATGCACAGACCTAAAGTCATTTCACAGGAAACACCTTGGTTAGGTTTATGCAACAGAAAATACTTAGATTTCGGAAAAGGTTGTGGTTTTGGTTAACATATAAGTGTCACTACTTAACTATGAAAGTTATATGACAAATAAAAGCACCAAACATTGACTTCTGGTTTCACACGGGACACGAACAGCAGCCTCCGTGGTTAAAGTCTGGTGTTTTTGGACCCGCTCACCATATACTTCCTGGTTCACAACTTAATGGATTACATATGAATTTATTTCATGGGTTATATCTGAATTACAGAGCATAACTTTTTGTAGGTATTGCTATGAACAGTGAATGAGAACAGCCTTGAGGCCAACGGCTGAGATAAGAAGCACAAGACTTTAACACTAGTGGAAAGGATTTATGTTGTTTTCCAGATTTGTTGCTTTCGATAAATATATGTTGCTTTCTAAACGCTTTGAGTTGCAATGTTGTATGAAAGGTGCTATACAAATGAAGTTTATTATTGAATTTGGTCAGAATTGTGCTACTTAACATTTGGAAAGGTTAGAGAGTAGCATTGGTTAATTCAGAGATTTGCTGTGTTTGCAATCAGTCACCTACCTATGAACATTAGCATTCATTTGGAGTTGTGTTTATGGACACCTGATGACTCTTAGTGCAATACTCTTTAATTTAGCTCCGTTTTGGTCTCCACCTATTACTGAGGGAAATAACAGCCGTCGTTTGTGTTACAACGTTTCGCTTATGCGTTATTGATCCAGGAAGTCTGAATCTGTGAATATCTTTCCAACTTTACCGAATTATCCAAATTAGCAAAAGCTTCTGCTAACACTGTTCAGATTATTGGGCCGATATCCAATGAGAAGACATGAATGAGCAACGTCACATACAACAATTCTGACTAGCCATAATGATAATTGTTATTTAGGACAGTCAGAACTGAATTACAGATATCTATAACTGTCATAATGTAATTATAACTAGTAACAACTCAAAATGTAATTGTGGATCTCTGTAATGTTAATTCCAGATAGTCAAGCTTAGCTATTAACTGTTAAAATAGCTTGCCATATGATTTGTGTGAATGCAACCTTAACAGAGGTAATTTCCAAACAGGCGTATTAGTCACCTGCTTTGACATAAGCACTGCCGTTATGAAGTAGAGCATGGCTTTAATTAGTGGAGGTATTTTGCTGGCAGTAATGCTATTATTGTCCTAAGTTAGAATCAAGTCTTCCCGGGACATGCAGTCTTAAATCACACCCACGGCTTACGGACTCAGAGTCACACCAATGAAATACATGCTTGTTCAATTCTTCCATCGTATATGCTAGCACATAAGAAAGGTTCAGTAATAAAATCAGCTGCAGTAAATGAGCTGTGGCTGTTTAGAGCGCATGTCCAAACTGTACCAAATTCAACACTGCAGTGTGACGTCTATCTATCTATCTCTAAATGGTTTTCAAGATATGCAAAGGACACACAGACAGACAGACAGAAAGGCGTCATTAGATAATATTCAGTACGTGTAAATATTAAGTGTAATCAGTTAAAGAGCTGCAGGCAGCTAGAAGGAAGTCATGTTTGGGAGGCAGTAGGGCTGGGCAGCACAGCAGCAGCATCTGTTGCCGAGTATCATGTTCTCAGTTGTTGTTTCTGCAGTTTTAAGATTTCCTGTGTGCCCCCGCTGGCATCCCATCAAATCCTGCCCGAGCCTCCGCCGCTGCCCTCTCTGCCTTCCTACTGCTGCAGGAAAAAACAGCAGACTCTCTCTGCTCCTTTAAACAAATTTGTCAAAGGTGAGCAAGCAACATTAAAACTAGAAGTGACCCACTTGGTGCTGAATAGTGAGCAGCTACTGTGGCCAGCAAGCAGAAGGTATTTCATTAAGATGTGCTTATTCCTTAATACCTGCTGGCAACATGCTATCACCACCAGCTTCCAATTTGCATATAAATGTAATATATTTTATTTGTGTATTGTGGAGAGGCTTTATTATGAGCTGTTCAGCATACATACTTAAACATATTCAGATTCTATTATGGCGTTGCTCTCATCAAAGATGGGTCTCTGTTATTAAGACCTGAACCACTAGAGCCTAAACACAGACCTGAATACCAGATTAGGAAGCTTGGCTTGATGGTGCTATAAGACACTTCAAACATTTACTTGAGTCTGATGTAAACAAAATGCTGCTTGTTCAAAGGATATCATGGAAGGAGAAACCTGTTCATGGAGCTGAATAATGCAAGATGCTGAGAATGATCACAGCCTGCGCAAAACTCTAAACATATTCCACTGTGTACAGCTGGATGTGTGCCCTCAGATCCACATGCCCTATTTTCTGTTTGTAAGATTTGTATTACTTCTCGTGAAAGAAAAATAACAAGGTGCAGTGGTTGAACCCCGTGTTGTTGAAACTATCAAAAAGATGTCATAAGAATATTATGTGCCCCACCCGTGGTTTTGTGAACCCATCTTTCTTCGGTTTCAGAGCTGACAAACGGGATTTAAGTTTGCAACATGCAGTTCATACAGGTCGGAAGCCCTGAAAGGACTTTAGAGCATGTTTGACTGAATATTTCTGTATTAAATAAAGGCAGGAAATGTTGTGATGAACAAAACTTCGCACAAGTTGAAGTCAGACTGGTTAACCTGCTAGCAACAAAAAAAAGTTTACCAAAAATTACAATTTACAAATGTTAATTACAGATAAATTAATTTGAATTTGCTCAATATGTAATTCAGATCATATGCCTTGCGTCCACATGACTCTAAACATGGCAACAGCTGAACCAGCAGTGAAGCAGTGCTGACAGAGGACGGCGTTGTTGGATCAGCTGTAACCGCCGTAGGAGAGCAGTGCCGAGCGGCGGCCATGAGCTAGCCAGTGGGGCACGCTCATACACTTAAAGACATGCACGGCCAGCCCGGCTATACAAACAAAGCACAGAGAAGCTCTGATTACAATACAGACAGAGAGATAGACTTCATCTGTTCAGGTGGACATTACTCCTCTATATCTTAACACAGACAATAGATGTTAGATCCTATATTAATGCTCTGGATGTCACTCGTCAGTTCAAATAATGGTGTTAAATCTAGATTTTGACAAAGGGCAACAGCAGTGTCCCGTTAAAGTCTTAAAGGAGACGTTAGGCGCCTTTTCAGGTCCCTACTTTTATTTTGGGTTTCTACTACAAAAAGTTTTCATGCCTTTACAGTATGTTCAAAAAGCACATTATTTTTTACATTCACCTCCACCCTGTCTGAAACACTCTTTAAGGCCCCCTCCTGAAAAAGCCTGTTATGCTGTGATCGGTCAGTGTTTTCGGTCCATCGCTGTGATTGAAGCCGGGGAACCATTAAAACCCAGATTAGCTGCACTTCTACAGTGACTATCGCCAAAATAGCCACCTCTAAACCAAAAACTTAACGCCAGATGTTCGATAATGATTTTATTTGTGGCTGCCGTCCTGCTGATATAGCTGTCAGATCAGAAAACCCTCATCATGTACAGTACGTGTCCTTTTGGAAGGAAAAATAAATTACCTGAATATGTCAGCTGATGTGGTGCCTTGGCAGTGCATAATCCCAAATTAGGTTACAGTGAATCTATTTGTTATAAACCATATTGTTTTACAGAGACCCAGAGGGCTCAGAGGGGGCCCCTTGGAGTCTGATACCCAGTTGATAATCCATCCTTGGATGAAGTGCTAACCAATGATCAGACCATGTTGGAGGTATTCCGTCTGAAATATATTGGGAAGCAATAAGACATTATATTATCCTACAGCAGAGAGATTGATTTCATCCATAGGAAGCGACTGGCCTTGCAGCACTCTGACACTGAGCTTTTTAGCATCTAGATGCACTGAACTTTGTTTAAGCTCTCAGCTGCTAAACACATTTGAAAGATGTGGGAAAGTTAGCAAAAAAACTGTTGTCACTGTTGTTTTATTTTTACCTTTCTGATCACAGGTGAGTGTTCAGAGCCCTGTCACTTCAACATCTCCTTCCACTGAGTAAGATAAAGGAGACAAAACTCCCCATGACAGTAATGAGTTGTGCTGTAGCTCGTAGTGAAGCCAGAGCCCAAAGCATGCAGATCCCGACTTTGCTGATGAACATGGATAATCTAATGCTCCTCAGGAGCAGCTTTCTGTGCCTAAGATGAATTTAAGGAGGATAATGGAAAAGAAACCCTCATCTCGGTTTATGTTTGCCAGCTACCGTATGTGAAGACACAACTGTGCCATTCCTGAACATTGTTATGTAATGGATAAATGAAGGCGTGTGTTTAGAGATCCATTTAATTTAAAAAGGAGAGTTTTGGCTGAAGTGGCTCTAGAATGTGAAATAAATGATCCACATGGTCATGTCTGTAAGTTCATTTACTGTGATGGAGGTTGTGATATTGTTACCCTAGACCAGAGCTGGGGAACCTTTTTGGCTGAGAGAGCCATGAACACCACATATGTTTAAATGTAATTCTGTGAGAGCCAAACAATATGTTTAAAACTAAATATCATTGCATATTAGACCCACTGCAGAACCTGCTCTCTCCACAAAGGCTAATCCCTCTGTCCATTGCTGCTGAAAAGTACCATACTCCTCGTCTTTTTCTCTTTTAACCATCTTCTCAACAGAGTTTCTGCAATTAGCTTGTTGATAACTCGATTAAAACGAGCCGTGGTCACTACCTGAGCTGAGAAGGACCCTTTAGCGCATGCGCATATCAACCGCTATTCTGGACAGCAGAATATGGCAACCCAACTGAACAAAGTGTCTCTGCCTCATCTGCGCTGCCTACGCGATTGATTGATAGATAGACACAACGACATGTATGTTTGCCACTTTCCCTCTGAAATTAGTGGTTTGACACTGTTTCTGAATGCAGATGGAGCCGCTATCAATCAGCATTTGTCCCCTTTCCCAGAGACCAGAACCAGCAGGTCTTTCCCCTGCTGGCGAGCTGCGTCGCCTCCTTTTCACCGCTGCGTGTCTGCTGACGTAGATCCCTCCTGATGTAGGGCCCAAGCTAACCCAGCTAGTATGCAGCTGATCTGGGTAAAACCATGGTCTGACCCTGCAGGGTCAAAAATAAACAGCAGACATCCTGCACACAGGGCTGGACTGGGACAATAAATCAGCCCTGGCATTCTGGCCCAGACCGGCCCCCCTACCCCACCTACCCCCCACAGGATCGATCACACATCAATATAACTGTGCAAACAACAACTAGTTTGCTCACGATTAGCACTTCGTTGCTCAGTTTTAAGGGGATCGTAATGTTTCCTGCATTCTGGTGACTTTAAAAGAGTAAAAATAGCAAAATAATAAGTTCACTGCAACATTACTTTATGTTAAACTTGTAATTTTACCTTTAACTCCAAGGAAAGAAAACTAAATAATTGGCCCCTCTGGTGTGAACTTGGCATGTGAATCTCTGGTATAAACTAATATTCAGCAGTTTCATTTATTTTTGCTCCTGCTGGAGTCTTTCTCTTAGTTCTCTCCATTTCTCACTCCTTCTATTATTATTATTATTATTATTATTATTATTATTATTATTATTAATAATAATAGTAAAAAATGAATAAAAAATGCTAAAAAGTAATACTACATTGTATTTGGTGGGGCCTATCTGGACACCTGACACCTTACAAAGATAAAATAATCGTGGAACAGATAAAAACGTCCAGACAAGATGAAAACAGCAGCGAGTGAAGATAACCAGAGACATTTAGGCGGAGACGTCTGAGGGAGTAAAACTATAATGATGTTGACAGAATGATGGACACTACAGCGAATAGGACAGTTTGAACAGGTGGAGGTGGACGGTCAGGAGACCAGCTGAGACTGGGTGTAGGGAACAGGTTTCTCTCACTCACTGAAGGTGCTTTTAGACACAACGTGACAACGCCACCTCTGAAACACATTATTTCTGTGGGCTTGCATCGCACTGCTACAGCTTGTCTCTGCATCAAGCAAAGCTCAACTTTGGACGCTGCTCGCTGTGGTGACCACAGCTTAAGCACGAGCTCAAAGCATACTGCTCTCCTCCGCCGGCACAGAGCCCAAAGGAGGAGGTGTTTAAGGATAGGACTGGGCCAGGCCAGCCCAGTGTAAAGCCCATTTACTTGTTTTAAAAGCCCAGAAAAGGAAGGAAGATAGAAAAAACACATATCGGCGACAGGCCCGAAAGGCACATCGGCCCACTGGGAAAATGCTTGTAAGCCAGATGACCAGTCCAACCCTGCCAGCACATACCACATTCCCCAAGTCATCAAGGAGGACAAGTGCAGCACAGCTAGCACACACAACTTAACGTTTTTTTGCCCGTAGGCGTGAAAGTGATTGGCTGTGGTGGGTTGTCTCTCTATTTAACCCGCCTTCTCCCAATGCCAGCTGGGATTGGCTCCAGCCCCCCTTCCCCTCCACCCTACCACCTCCACTGGGATAAGTGGTTGCAGATGGATGGTTGGATGGATGATATACATACACTGCTCCAAAAAAAAAGGGAACACTAAAATAACACATCCTCGATCTCAATGTATGGAATATTCATAATTGTCAGGTTGATAGATGGAGGAGTGGAGATGGTCAGCCCTTATGCTGTTTAAGTGTTTTTTCAATGTTAGTATGTATACAAATATCTTTGGCTAACCACGCTATGAGATACGATGAAAATTGAAGGCAGTATGATTCTAACACTTTCAAAAACACCGGTGTGGTCCTTTAATTGTAAATAAATGGTAAACAGCAGGAATATGCTACTCTTGTTCTCTGGTTTTTATATACAATGTTATGTTAGAAAGAAAATCACCATGTCATCTTGCTAAAAAGACAGGAAGCTGTATTCACTACAGGTGTAGGCGCACAGCTGCAGCTGACTTTAATACCAGCATATAGTTAAAAGATCCAGTCGTCAAAGTCACTCTCCGTCGGTGCTGCTGAGCCTGGTGTCGTCTAACTGTCGCCTGATGGGAGAAAATGATATTCTTGGGCACAAGCCTGGGTCACAGATCAATACCAGCGTCCAGTGAATCTTCTCCGTTGAATCAGCAGCAGCAGCTCTCAGGGATGTATTACGTTGCTCAGCATGGGTATCTGTGGCGCTGATGGACGGGGCAGACAACTGCTCTTTTGGGCCATTAAACACTGGATGTAATGGCCAGCCTGGGGTGCAGCGCGATGACCTCCCTCTCCGCCACATTTAGACTTGTCTTGATCCTCGTAGTGCAAATTACAAGGGTGGGTATTGATAGGTGATTTGTCTTGCTGCCACACGGGGATTGGTTATGTATTCCAAAGGGAGCACTATGTACATACCTGTCCTGGACCTGAACGCTCACAAGGCCACAATGGGCTGGAGTTTGCCTGTCAAAGTGTCAGCCCAGCAGTTTGAGTCGCTGAGCGGGTTTCACCCAAGCCAAGAAAGTCACCGTGGCCTGAAAAATATGGCAGAGAAAGATTTTGACCTGTAACAGAGTTAGTCTGTACAGATGATGCCCAAGTATCTCAGCATAGCTTTAACGTAAAAATAAAATATACAAGATCCCAAACCAAGTGTGGAAGAGCTCAGTTCAGGCATAGTGGGGAAGTTTTCCTGGTTCCATTCAGGTTTGGTTTTGAGGACAGCTGCATCTCCAGGATGAAAATGTGTCTGTTATTTTGCTTGTTCCTTGTCTGCTCTCATAGCCTGCTCGGTTGTCAGGCATGTTACCTAACTGCCTTATGAAATGACATGAAAGTGGAGTCAATCTTTTCATCTGAGTCTCAGCAAGAGTCAAATGTAAGAACTGTACTGTATCGCATTTGGGATTTGGCATTTTGGAGGCATGTCTTCCAGGTCCTACTTTCTTTTTGGGGTCGTGAATCACCTTATCCCCACAAATGCCCCTATATTTCAATATAGTCAAAAAAAAAAAAAAATCATTTCCCATCTACCCTGTGCATGTCCAGACTGGAGGCTGTCAGAAGTGTATTTTACTCTACAGATTCGCTCTTGTTTAAATCTGGTCTGCAGCTGTCAAGCTTTTATTCACCCTTCAAGCCTTTTTTTTGACAATATGTGCATAAATGTGAGGTTGATGCCCAATAAAAAAACACAATAACATATCCACATTTTCAGTTGGTGTTGCAGAGTGTGCTCTGGATCCTTATCCATTTCTAATCAGCCATTATGTCGCCTAATGAAAGGAAATCCCAGTGATCTGACATCTGGCCCACTACAGTTTCATAATGAACTCCGACTGTTAGAAATATCAGGTCTTAGATTGTTATGCTTGTCGTCTTTTGTACGCACTTCTGGTTTTATTTTGGTGATCCTAACTCTTCCTCTCGTTTCAGGACACTTCACTTCCTGCCTGGTGTTTCCCGCTCTTCACTGTGTGACCTAGTTTCATCCACCACTCACCTGAGTCTGATTGTCTTCCCTCCCTGATTGTGTCCACCTGGTCTCTCGTCAGTCCCTCCCCTCACTAGTATTTAATGTGCGTCTCTGCCAGTTCGTCTTGCTTCCTTAGTGTCCAAGCGTTCCAGCAGTTCCTCGTGTTTTTCGACTATTCGTGCCTTAGAAACTCTGCCTTGTTTTCTGACTCTGCCTTTGCCTGCTGATTTGGATTTGTTTGCCTGCATTTTTGATTCCTGTGTACCGACCTCTTGCTGTGATTAAAGACGTTGATTTTTGCTACAACCTGCCTTCAGTGTGTTTGCGATTCAGTCCAAGCCTGCCTGTTTCTGCAGCTGTAGCACCCGATTGTGAGTTATACAGGAGCCCTCGCCTGGACGCCGCCGCTGCCCTGTGGCGTTCTCACCGTGCTGGGTGCCTTCACTCCCCGTGGGGAGGGATGCGATTCCCGATGTCTGTCCCCGATGTCTGTCCCCGATGTCTGTCCCCGATCTGTCGGCTAGCTAACCCCACAGTCTACTTCAGCACATCGAATACAGAACGTTTAATGTGTATTTGGAGGCGTTAGTTGTTTAAAGGCACCTTGGAATAATGAATAATGTCACTAATTACTGTTGCTTTTGAGTATTCACTAAATAACTGCAATTGTCAAGTGATTTACCACAAACTGCTAAAGATTAGTCAGATATTTTTGTCAGGAGCCAGTGTAGAGCTAAAAGGAGCTAAAAGGAAATCATTTCTGATTTTAATATTTCAGGTAGATAAAACGTCTACTGTCTGCCTCTCGTCGTGGTTGTAGTTTTGGCAAGAGTAAAGGAGGAAGTCAGGTGACATACAAAGAGCGATAAAGTCCACAAAGGAAGGAGGCTGGGGTGGGTCAAAAACAGCAGACTTCCACCCAGAGACTGCTGTTCGTGTACCATGTGAAAGCAAATCAACGCTGACTTATTTAAAGGTACGTACAAGTTCATTTATGTAACATTACGTCCATCCAGACATCCCTCTCCCCAGCAGCGTTTTCCAGCTCTTCCTGAGGTGTTCCCAGGCCAGATAAGATATATAATCTCTCCAGCGTGTTCTGGGTCTACCCCAGGGCCTCTTACCAGTTGGGTGTGCCCCAAAAACCTCCAAAGGGAGGCGTCCAGGAGGATCCTGATCAGATGTTGAACCACCTCAGCTGGTCCCTTTAGAGGTGAAGGAGCAGCAGCTCTACTCTGAGCTCTCTCCAGATATCTGAGCTCCTCATCTCATCTCTGAGGCTGAGCTCAGTCACCCTACGAAGGAAGCTTATTTTGGCTGCTTGTACCGCAATCTTATTCTTTTGGTCACTACCCAAAGCTCATGACCACAGGTGAGGTTTGGATCATAGATGGGCCGGTAAATCGAGAGCTTCACCTTCCAGCTCAGCAGTGGTAATGTTACATAAATTATTTAACTTATGTCACATACATAATTTAGCCTATAAATGTACTTATTTTAACCCGAATCATGACCTTTTCCTAAAAGTAGCTGAGTAGGTTTGTTTCCTGTGAACATGGAAGTTTATTTTGAAAAGACACTGTATGCATGTAATGAGTGGCAAGTGACACATGTGAGACCAACACTGGAGGGGTACGTAGAGTGACATAGGACATGGTCTGAAACACAGGGCCACTGGCCAAGCTGCCATATATGAGGAGCTGGGAGTGAGAGCATGTTATAGTTATAGGTGGATGTGTAACACATTTCCCACGTCACTACTCGGTGATACATGTCAGGTGTTGCTTTTAAGGCTTGTTGTGGTGCTTCATGATGAAGTAAATATTCATTTTAGATACAGTACTATAGCTGCTGTCCTGCTGCTGGCAGTAAGCACACACACCCATTCACCGCTAACAGCAGACAAGTGATCTCACTTTCTCTGGATGGCTGTGTTTCCTACCAAAGCAACCTGAATGCTGCACTCTAAAAAAAAACTACAACTGACAATGAAATCAGGCAATTTAACAGTGAGTGGGGTGTGAAGTATGTGTTTGGGCCTTTTGGACCAATAGCCTTGTGTGTTTATTCTGTAGTAAGAGCACCTCAGTGAAAAGGGAATATAATGGAGCGTTTGAAGAGAGCACACTCAAACTTTGACATTTCCAGTGCGCTGTGAAGCTTGCAGTTTTTAATTTCACACTTTCTTATGATTTATATTGTTTCTAGATTAGCTGTTTGCTAAGTGGCTAATGGTAAAGATAATTCAGGCTTGTTACTGAACAGACTTTATGGCCCTTCTTTAAATTTTAAAGCCACAGCGTAGCCCCCATTTTCTGACTGAATCTTTTACACTCGCCCAGGCTTCTTCTGCTGTACACACATCCAGCTGGGCATTTTGATCAGCTAAAATATATCAGAAAATCTTCATACAGTAGGTCTACTAACACCGCACAGTATGAACGGTGATATTTCTTGGCAAGAAGCCTGCACTCCTCTCACCTGAAGAAACTCATAAAGATTTCCTCTTCAAGCAACATTTACCCCGATCAGACACATCTGGCTTCAATTGAAACATCCACTTGTCTTTTGCGTGTCACATATGCAACGAGACATAAAATAAAAACTGAGATAAAAAAAATCCTTTTCAAAATATATATCCATCAGAGTGCGGCTTGCCCTCTTTTATCACAGGGCGCTCAGGGCAACGGTAAAACTCATCTTGAATTTCACAGATTCCCATTGATCTGTCAGAGCCCACAAGCTTGATAGACTACAGAGATTTAAATATTGTGAGCATTGCAACAGCTTACATAACAATACTGACAGCATTATTGTCATCTGTATTCTGACAGCAGCATTAGCATTGTCAGCATCGGTTTTAGCAATCAAAGATGATATGAAGGTATTCCTCCGTCCTTCTTAGCAAAGTGGAATATAAATTGACAAACAATGAAGACTGAAAGATTCTTCAGTTATGTAATTTATAACACTCTCCACAGCGGCTCTTTTTATTTTAACTCAAAGGAACAATTCACAGATGTAAATTACTGAGAAAACGTACTTTTTATCTGCTGTTTGGTCCTGGGCAGGGATTGGCCAGATTACTTTGAGATGTAGTCACTGACTTTACTGAATACAAATTACAAATTAGGAACGTAATCCACTGGATTACAAAAAATGGATTCTAATCTGAATATTTACTTCAAAATATGGATGTGTGATTAGTTGACTAGTCAATTAAACATTGCTACCCTCGCTAGTCCAGAAATACTAGTCGGTTAACCTCTTAAAAATGGCCTGGCTGCTATTCTGTATTTCAGAGGCTGAAGCTTGAGTGAAGATACTGCTGTCAATCGAGAGTAGAAAACCTGAGGAATCCACTGGTACGATGTCATGACATTACCTTCGAAGCTTTGATTGAGGTTTTACAATGAAGTCTTGAATGTCTGTCAACATATTTTATGACGATATCACCCTAACAATGGGGAAAATATGATTTTGTGTTATTGCGGTTATATGAGTGTAATTTATGGTGCTGTTATGCCAGACCACGCTGTTAAGACAGGAGAGTAAACTGTTTTTTTACTGTGGTGAAAAAGTAGTTTTTGGAAGGCTAAATGCCAACAAATATGGATTGAAGCAGAGTATTCTGTTAGACAAATGCGTGCTGTACATTTTTAAAATGATTACAGCTTTTTTGAATATATTTTATAGACTTTTGGGCTGACGACTGTGACAGTTAACATCACATGGCTGAGCGCTGCGTCACTGTTTGAGAGAGTTTAGTTGAGCAATGGAAGACGTATCAGGAAGACGTATCAGGAGGACCAATGAACCTGAGAGCTTCATTACCAGCTGACCCAACTTCAGTGTAAAAGAAACCCTTTACTCTGAAAAGTCTTGATCTGGATGGTTTACCTTAAAGTTTAAGTTGCTACTTCATGCATTGTTTGCCAATTTATATTTCCTTTTCACTGTCTATGAATAAAACGCTTTATTTTTTGAAGCGTTCAGATTTAAATTCAGTTTTATGGCCCCTTGGTGTTAGAGAAATATAGCATGTTCTTTCACAAAGGTTAAGGTTTGTGTAACCCTAACCACTGTTTAAACAAGTAGTATGAAAAAAACGATTTCATGCACGTAGAAGGGTAACCTGGACCATTCGACACTAGAGGTCGACCGATTAAGCTGGCTGATTATTTGGCGTTTTTTATACTTGGCATTGGCGGATGTCTGAGCAAATTAAGCTGATTATCAAGCAGGCGCATCAGGGGGCAGCCCGGTGTTGTGACATGTGACTCCGCCCCTTGTGTCAATCAAACTGCAGACCTCAGCAGCGTTGACAACTTAGAGACTTCATCACTATAATTTTCAGACCCCTCTAGCGACTCTTTCAAAAAAACAACTAGCGACAAATCTAGCAACTTTTTCTGGTGTTATTGGAGACTTTTGGAGGCTGGTGTGGGAGCAGGTATCGTTCTTAGTGGGTGCTGCCGTGGACCCCCACCCCACCCTAAAGCACTCACATGGCCCAGTCCTCGTCGTACAGAAGTCCCTCCTAGCAGCAGGAGATGTTCATCCCACACTGCAAATGAATCACGTATGCACGAAGCCGCCGCTGGCTGGATGTAAATGTAAAATGTCTTTGTCTTAAATCACTGTACTAAAATCTGCGCTGCGTTTCACTCACAGCCTCAGTCACCTCCTCTCTGAGACATCAGCACAGCAGGACTGGGGATACCTTCAAGCAGCGAGGGTTAGCGACATCTAGCTGGAGAGACAGACCATAGGTGACGTTCAATAAATGTTTACTGAAGTTGAGAAAGAAAAAAATCCCCCAAAAATCATCATCGTATATTGGCCATGGGCTATCCTGGTTCTGTAACACCCAGACTATGAAAATGTAATCCTTAACTAAATATAAGGATTACAGCCCATTTCTCTGTTTCAGTCAAACTTTATGAGAGCAGACAGATGACAATATGAATTACACAATATATTGTATTTTTGAAAAAGTATCAAACAGATAAGTTACAGTTTTGACAAACATGTCACAGCATGAAAATGTCAATCTGACAAGTAAAATGAGAAAATATCTGAGTTATGGAGTAAAACATGGGCACTGTAGTAGCTGCTGATACGTTACTGAGCAGTTTTTAAACTACATAAAGAAATTAGTTTATAAGATCAGAAATCCCACCTTCAGTTATGTTCAGGTGGTAAAGTCACTGGTCTGATGTGACTGTAGTAGTCGGGATAACACACGGGGACAGCTGCTACAGTAATCTCTATATTATTACGGTACTTTCATATCTTCATCTGGTGTCCTCTTTACCAAGAGTAATTACATGACTACTGTTTCACATTTTCTGTTATTTTACACCATGCTTTTCATTCCCGCATGCTGATAGTTACTGTAAGTACATACTGTGCTACATGCTAGCACGTTACCTCTGTATCTCTTCACAGTGAAGGCTCTCACAAATGTACCTGTGGAGACAAACCTATCACAGAGTATATGTTTACGCTTTACACAGTTTATGTATGAATGCTAAGCTAATATTATGTGTCAGAGACATATAAATAGCAGTATTTACTGGAGCCAAACATCTTCTGAAACCTATAATCTTGGTTGCTGATTTTGTTAATTTCCCGCTGGAACTCTCCTGTCTTAGCGTGGTCTGGCATAACAGCACCATAAATTACATTCATATCACAGCAATAACACAAAATCATATTTCCCCCATTTTTTGGGAGATAAGATTATAAAATATGTTGACAGACACACTAATGGATTCCTCAGGTTTTCTACTCTCGATTGACAGCAGTATCTTCACTCAAGCTTCAGCCTCTGAAATACAGAATAGCAGCCAGGCCATTTTTAAGAGGTTAACCGATTAGTGTTTCTTGACTAGTGAGGCTATCAATGTTACAATCACACATCCTTATTTTGAAGGAAGTAATCAGATTAGATTCCATTTTTTTTGTAATCCAGTGGATTACATTCCTCATCACAAAAAAAAAAGCCATATAATTTGTATTCAGCAAAGGAAATGACTACATTTCAGAGTAATCTGGCCAATCCCTGCTCAGGACCAAACGGCAGACAGTCAGTGACTAGAACTTGGGGAACATAGTGAAGCATTTAGCAGCTCAAGAGACAGATACTCGTCTGGAGAGCTGGTGGAAACCAAAGCAGAGCTAAAAGAAAAATGTATTTTGGATTGATATGCAGTCCAAAGACATGCAAGTTAGGCTAACTGATGACTCTAAATCACCCATAGGTGTGAATGTGAGCGTGAATGCACTGTGATGGACTGGCGACCTGTCCAGGGTGAATCCCGCCTTCGCCCAGTGTCCCGCTGGGATCGGCTCCAGGCCCCCCGTGTCCCCGAACAGGATAAGTGGTTGCAGATGGATGAATGTTTGCCGTAGGTCTTGGATGGGTATAATACCTATAATGTTCAGCATGCCTCAAACCCTGATCTTTAGTTGTTGAGGCTGTTTGTTCTGTTTCTCTCATTTGATAGAGAAACAAAGATCTGCAGTACAGCTAAAGGCCAGAGACAGCTGTGCTTTAAAAGACAAATCCCACCGTAAAACTTAAGCACTGTTAAAAACACCTAGCAGCTATGTGCCTTGGTTTTCCTCGTTCTGGGGTGTTGTTGAGTGCTGGATTTTTCTTATTGTTGCAAGTAAGTGCGAAACAGATGGTGTGATGTCATGTTAAGATATTTCCAGCAGCTCAGAGAAACATTTTCAGCTGTATTAAACAGCAGTAATCATGAAGTTGTTTCTTTTTTCTTTTGTTCCTCAGTATCGCCTCAGTCAAAGAAGAGGTTTAACATTTATACAGGGAGAAGTCTTTCAAACAAGAGGTAGAAAGTTCAGTTTCTCTATATGCGCTGGCCAAAAAGACCATGATTACAGACACACCCATCCGTCAACACCTGGGCATGTTTCAGTTCAAATATCCACTTTTGAGTGAAAACAAGTTCATGGCCTCTCCCTGGACCTGTAAGAGCGTCTCATGCTTCACGTCGGTGTTGGACATTTCTATATTTAACTAAGTGCATCATAAAAGGCTGGTGACGTAGTTTCTGTCACATGTAGTGCAGCTTCCTCACGAGGTAGGAAAGAAGTGGAGAGAGATAACACTTTCATGGTAGATTTTGTATTTTAAATCATCTTAGCGGTAGTGGGTGCACTCCTATGCAGTCAGTGAGCAGAAACCTAAGGGTGATTTTTAACAGTGACTTGACTTTTGAAGAGCACGTTAAGAGGCAGAAGTGGAGTTTTGCTTTCTGCAGTTGAGAGCTAAATCAAAAATCAAATTGTTGTTTTCACTCGATGTCTCTGTCTGTTATTTCAGCCTCAGTCAGCCACTTTAAAATGTGTGGCTCCTTCAGCAGCAGCATAATCAGACTGAAGTATGGCGAACAGATCACATACTGTCTCTGCAATTAACATCTCTGCATTAGCTAGCAGACACTGATTGAAGGGATGCGCCGATACTGATACTGATGTCGGGCTGATATGGACTCAAATAACTGGATCAGATATCCTGACAATGGGGCCAATCTATTCACTTAACTCTATATTTAAGGCACTTTTTAAGTAAAGCCTGATGTTACCTTACACATAAAAGAATGATCCCAGTCACGTCCTCACAATGAGACATACAGCTGATTCACCAAACACTAGCTTTGGATCAGTGCTCTGTATCTGCTGTTAACCACAGCCCAGGTATCGATATCGGTGTACCACTAATTGATTTTAACAGGACATTTCCACTTGGTCCTCTTCTGTTGTTATGTATCATGAGTTTCTGGTGGGGGGGGGGGGGGGGCTTAACCTCCACTATCCTATCGAAATATAGCAGAGTATCCACTGATTAGGGCCCTGTTGTTCAAGTAAGACCTAGCATAACTAATGTATAGACTAACATGCTGGTACCAGGCTAAAATCATCCAGAGTGCAATCTCTCACAAAGGCTACAAAGGTTCACACACCACCCAGAAGTAGGCGGATGTGTCCCATGTCGGAGAAACTCAGTACATAAAACCTACACTACATCAAACTCACAGCAGTTGTTGGCTCCTACATGCTGGTTTGAGGACCGACAGTAATCATCAGATGAGATTAACATTGTGATATGATGGATTCAGCCACGTCATCAGTTACACTGTCCAGGTGTTATACCCAGTGGTCTTAATGTTACGGCTGATCAGAATCCTTTAAAAAAAATCCCTGAATCCAGATCATGATCTGGATCTCCACCTACATGTAATGGAATGATCATTGTGCCACACCCCACCCCTCCAAAACATTTAATTCACATCCATCGCAAACTTTTGGAGTAACCAACGGGAAAACCATAACCTCCGTGGCCCTGATGAAATTAATTATTCTACATATTCATGTCCAAAAATCACAATGTGGGCAGTTGGGAGAACCTCCACAGTTATATCTTAATATTGACAATCTATTCATCTTGATGAGACTAATGAAGAATCAATACCTGGCTAACGATGTAAAAATCATTATTAAATATCATAACCTTTTATGATGAAAAACTGAGGAACATGTTCTTCCCTGAAAACATATTAAAGCCACTGATAGTAGCTGTAATGCTGAATGGCTCATCCCACTAATTTATCCTTTATGTGTGTATTAAATAAAACTCAAAAGAGCACATGTATCTGTGGGAGCCTCAGGACAGCCCCGTTAACTGCCCCAATAAACCTCCAGGTTTTAAGACTTAACAGGCAATTATACTCGCAAATGCTTCAAGTGTGTGAATGGGAGAAATCCCTAGTTATTCTATAGTCATTCATTTAATGTGTGTGTACCTTCATGGTGCCAAATTAAACGCTACATGCTCTGATGGTCTTTTAACAGTCACAAACGTTTAGTTGAGGCCATGTCTTTTTTAAATGTACATACTGTACATAATGTTTTGCTGGTGCAAGGAAATGTAATAACAATAATTTCATATTCTCATCCAAAATCATACCATTTTTCATGATCATTTCAATCTGAAAATGCATGTATGGGTTAACTCAAGGGGGAACGTCCTGGTTCTGTGACATGAAGCCAATGCTGAAGTCTCTTAAACCTGCATTCCTGCTAACAGCCAGCAGGGGGCGACTCCTCTGGTTGATGAAAGAAGTCTACGTGAAAATGAGCCTATTTCTCACTTGATTCATTACATCAGTTAACACGGTAAACATGAGTTTATGGTCTTATGGTATGAGTCTATATTTTCAAGTCTTCCTCACTACAGTATGAGGTTCATTTAGTAAATTATGGTCCCATTTAGAGTCAAATAGACCATAAAGCAGTGGGTGCTTTAGGGTGGGGCTACCTGTAATCAATAAGTCTTAATCACGGCATTATTCATAGTTTGGTTGTAATAATAGACAATCTAAGGAGTAGAGTGTTCATTTTTCTCTGGCATGTGCATTATAAACAAGCCTGTTTTTCACCGTGGGCCTCGCTCTCCACCAGCTCCACCGTCTCATCCAAATATGGTCACTTCTGGCTCCAAACGACCAAGATGGCAACGGCTAAAAAAAGCAAAGCTGAGGTTCAGAACAGTAGTCCACAAACCAACAGGTGATGTCACAGTGACTGTACCTCCTCTAATGCTCTACAGAAGTCCTGGTAATTATCCGGTTTCTCTTTTGTGGCTTTCTTTTACCGGTTTTGGGCTTTTAGTGGTTCTGAAAAGCGCTCCAGAACATTTTTAAGCCAACTTTCAAGAATCAAAATTTTGTCAAATCATCAATGATCAAATCAAGCAGAGCACAGAGCCCAACAGTCAAATGTAATATAAATCAAACCGATAAGTTATAATCACGCTTACTAACTGACAATATGCAATGCCTGCAGTTTAAAATACATATTTCATGCCTGTTTTGGCGAGTTAAAAAAAAGCCACTATCTCTGATACAAGAGCTCTAATTCTTTTTGCATTCTTGCTGTCAGATGATGTGAGAACACAGATTTCACACTCTGTGACCCACTGAGAGGCAGATTTGAGAAAACTCAGCGAGCTGTTGATGCAGTAATAAAAATCAGTCCAGGAGGCAAAATATCTTTCAATAGCATGATTCTGAATCCCTTTTCTTTGTCTTAAAGACCAGATTGTTCTTTGAATACATGCATGAATATCGAAGTACAAGACACATACACAGGTTGATCCTTGTGATCTGTCTTGGCATTTTACATAGGTAACCTGGAAGTGTCAGAGAATCCTCCCCGTTAATCCACTAACTCATTACTGATGCACAACCGAACCTCAAGCACAGCCCCTGTGCCTTATAGCTGCTGCTTAATCCCTCTGCACATCACTCTCCATCTATGTGCGGTGAGATGACAGATACTCCCTCGTTATTTTGCATTGATTGCTGTTGTAGAAACTCAAACAGTCACTCACTTACCTTTACTCTTTGCTCGATACAATATTGCTGCTACGCCATTCACATTTGATTAACCTGCTCACCCCAGACGTAAATCAATATGGAGATCAGGAAATGCAGCAGCATTTGGCTCAGGCGTACAAAAATCATCTCCAAACTACGATCAGTTTACAGATGGTTCTGCAGATCAGGCTGGTTCAGAGTGGAGCAGGGGCCGAACCACCAACACTCACATCACATTTCACTTGTGACTCTCAAGTTACTGCGGATGCTTTCAGCACAGCATGGATTTGTTTATTTGCAAATAGGGAACTGTCAAAAAGTGTTGCTCATGGCTGGTTGAACCTGCTAGGGGGTCCAACTGAAAGGCTTGTGCTATGGGCACCCTGCTAGCCTTACAGGTCTCGTGTTAAAAGCTGCAGTTTTTTGTGAGCCTGTCCTTGATAGCACTGGAACAAAACTGTTTCTTCAACAGGTTGAGTTCACAGCCTCCACCTCACATCACACCTCCACCACACACCCAGACCTCTACACCCCCCCACAGCTCCGTATGGTTTCACCCCTCCACCCTTAATCCCCCTGATGAGCTCCTTGGCCCCAAACCTCTCACATCTGAAGTGTCTTTCTTCCTCTGAGATGATGAGACTGACTGTGACAGCTGGAGACAAGGCAAGGCTGCCGGGCCTGACGGCATCAGCCCGAGGTTCTGAGGTGCTGTGCCGGTCAGCTGTCAGCTGCGACACCTCTTCAACCTGAGCCTGAACCTGGAGAAAATACCGATGCTGTGCTGATTCTAGCTTCCAAGAAGACGACTCCATCTGGCCTGAACGACTACCGACCAGCTGCCCTCACATCCCATGTGATGAAGGTGCTGGAGAGGCTGGTCTTGGCCCACCTCAGACTGCAGGTGAAATCATCCCTGGTTGTCCCTGTAGTTTGCCTACCAGCCTCATCTAGGAGTGGACGATGCCATCATCTACCTGCAGCGAGCTCACTCACATCTGGATGGAGCTGGTTGCACTGTGAGAATCACTTTCTTTAATTTCTCTAGTGTATTTAACACCATCCAGCAACTTGTACTGAGGGAGAAGCTGCAAGCAATGAGAGTAGACACATCCACCACCTCCTGGATTACCGACTACCTGACAGACAGACTGGGCAGTGTTCTGCCTGAAATGGCTGGTAGCACTGGAGCTCCGCAGGAGACTGTGCTGCCTCCCTTCCTTTTCACCTCGTACACCACAGACTTTCAGTACAACTCCAGGTCGCGCACCTGCAGACGTTTTCTGATGAGTCAGCGGTGGTTGGGTGTATAAGTGCTGGGAGGGAGGAGGAGTACAGTGCACTGATGGATGATTTTGTGGAGTAGACTATAAGTAACCATCTGCTTCTGATCAACACAGCTTCACAACCCCTGTACTCTGGGAGAGGATGTTGACCTGGTACCTGGGCTTCTACATCGACAACCAGCTGAAATGAAGTCCAGTACTGAGGCTTTATAGAAGAAGGGGATGAGCAGACTCCATTTCCTGAGGAAGCTCAGATCCTTCGACGTGTGCAGCAAGACGTTGGCTGGTTCTGTAACTGGCTGCAAACCAGACACTTCTGATGTTGTGGTGGAGAGGAGGACACCGAATAAACTGTTATGCACCATGGATAATCCTGACCGCCTTCTCCACCACCTACCGGACAGACAGCTGAGCTCTTTTTCTAACACACTGATTCAGCTTCGACCGATACAGGAAATCTTCCCTTCCTAAAGCAGCATCTCTCTACAAGATAAGATAAGATGAACCTTTATTTTATTTATTTTAACACCTCACAACTGTCCAACAGAACTGTCAGCTTTGTAGTTTCTGTCTCAAACAGACTCCTCTGTTTTAGTCTATAATGTTATTGCAAATTGAATTTGCACATCGGTTGAAGATCTCATTTAATGTTTCCTAATGTATAGTATGTTATTGTTATTCTGTTTACATTTTATGTTAGTTGTGGTGGACTGGTTCATGTATTGTTTTCTAATATAATCATTATATTGTGTATTCTGTACATGACTCAGTATATATCATATCTCCAGTGTTGTAAAAATTCATGGGTACATCCCAGTTCCCCATTATTCTTCACTTCTTGATCCTTGTGTGACCCGGACATCGATCCAGATCCCATTACAAAAACAGAAGATACCTCGACATGCCCAGATACGGACCGCTAAACATATTTTGAGTAGGGCTGTCAAAGTTGACACAAATTTGTTTTAACGCTACTAATTTGTTTAACACAACTTGCGACTAACTCGCCACTAGTGCACACTGTGTTCGTCAGTAGTGTGCAGTATGCGATGGTTAAAGCCATGTATTTTGCGGTATGCTAGACCAGTATGCTAGACCAGTATGCTAGATCAGGCTTTAGCCTTTTAGCCAGCTCTTGAAGCATTGGACAAAACAAACTCGTACCACTACTGTAATATTTTCACAAAATACAACTTTCACCCACGGGCAGTTGTGGAGCTTTTCAGTTCAAAGGCCGATAAACAGAAGTTGCAGTTCATTTATAGAGGACATTTCACTAGCAAGGACCACACTATCAACAAAGCACGATTTAACGATTTTATCGAACAAAAACACAGATGATGCTTGAGGTTTGTTCACTTAGTAGGATGCAGTTTGGGGAGGTTTGATCAAGGGTCCATTGCTGTATCCAGACCGGATGGTGTGGATGCATGCTGACACCAAGGGGACGAGGATTTGGTGCAGGCCCTGCATAAAAGTCCTTTGAGAAGTAAGAAGTGAAGTTAATTGAGGATGGCCGGAGGACGGCCTGGGCTACCAATTAGAAGTGTAATCTGACTAAGTAGACTTTATGGTTTCCTGAAAATGAGGGAATCAGTGTCAGAGTGGTGCCTGTGAAAGGGGCAAAGCTTCCGAATGTCTGGAAAGAGAAGCGAGGAAGAGTCAGCGATGGTGGTGGAATGACCGGGAACGTGAGCTCCGCGGTGAGCGAATTAGTGAGGGACGCAGCGGCACGATGGACGGGGAACTGGAGCATTCTCTATTGATTATGTCAATAATTGTTGGCGCTTTGTATGGCACTGAAGCAACTTGTGTATTGTAAATATAAGTTTAAGCTCACATAATGTACAAATGAGCATGTGAAGACTAAAGTGAGACCTATTAACAGTAACACTATACAGTAGTTAAATAGACCATAGTAACCCTCTGAATGGTCCTTCTCAGGACCTTCTGCTTGATCCAAGTGTGCTGCATATTTTAGTGTTATGTTCTCATTGGAAAGGGGCGGGGCCGAATCTCACCTGTCTTCATGTGTAGGATGTCTGAAGGTAGAAAGAATATGAAACTACCAAAAAGATATGATGAACAAGGCAGCTGGTGAAGAGCATACATTTATCACAAATAACTCATAATAAACAACATAACAAATAATATTATGCAAAGTCTGCATTTGTGCTGGCTGATGATACAGCATCTCCTGACAAACTGAAGCACCTGTAAATTATAGATAACAATACCATTATTCATTTTATCTGCAGGCCCATTCAGCCTGGCTTCCCCAAATTTCATTTACACATTTTACAATTACATTATACATTTTCAAATATACTGTAAATACTAGTTATGATATGGTTTGGCTGAACACTGGATGGTTATTGTTTTCTGACAGATGTGCATCCATATCACCCAATATGACCCAATCTGTCACCCTTGACTGAGAGACGAGATAATCATCATCTTGTTTTAAAATGATATGCACTTATGGGGAGTGGACTGGTCCCTACAGAGGCTGCTGCTGGAGTTTCATTTTGTGCACATGAATGCGTGTTCATACACGATGCGGCTATCTTTTCTGAGCAGCAGTTTAAAAACCCTGGTGCCCGCTGCCGTTTATCAAACGTAATTAATACTTGTATTTCACTCTCACAGCCCTGGAAGACACAGACAGACCAGCAGATGCACTGCCAAGCTACAACACAGTCCGTCAAGAGGAGAGAAACACTGATCACACATCAGCTTCACCTCACTAACAACATCAAACTTTGAGAGGAGAGACACAAGTTTACCTGCTGTTTCTGGAGATTCACACTGTTTCACAACCTGTAACCTAGCCTGCATAAAGCTGATAACTTATAAAATCATCAAGTGTTTTACTTTGGTTATCTAACTTTAAAGCAAGGACTCTGTTCTAGAGATCGGGTCTAAAAAATCCAGCCCGACCCGACCCAGGCCCGCGGGTATTAAAGCCCGACCCGGCCCGAGCCCGATCAATTAACTTGAACCCGAAATTTTATATTTTATTTGTGAGGACTCAGGAGGAGGAGGAAAGGGAGGGGATGCGTCAGCCAGACCCGGACAGAGCTCTGCTCCGGGAAAAGTGACTGGTTGAGATTTGTGTGATCACATTTGTGACGATGCCTGAGCATCATGATAACAAATTAAAGCCTGTCTTTGTAACGAATTCTCCCAGTTAAACAAGACTGTAAGATACATATTCAATAAACATTTATATCTTACCATACAGCGCCTTCTCTGTTTTATCCAAATGATTTATTTTATAACAGTATTCCTTAGTTTAATATCCATACATCGTTTTAGTATACATAATATATAAATATATATTTATTAAAAAAAAGTTAGCGAGAGAGAAGGACTCGGGCTCGGGCTTAAGATCTTACCTCTACTCTGTTCCTGTGTGCTATTCACATATCTCAAGAATTACTCATCCAATCGACAATGCACTTAAACCAGTGTACTGCAGGGGACCCAAGGACGTGCAGCGTCGAATTTGGTACAATTTGGATATGTGACACATTTAATAAAATTTATTTAGCTTAATAATCTTTGAATAAACAAGCACAGCGCTCTGTGAAGCAGAGGGGGAGCTTCAAGACTACAGACTGAGACAAGGTATTATGAGCATAATGTACATAATGTACTGTAAATGTACTTAATGTCTGTTCGGGGGGGGGGGTTAGAGGGGGTGAGAAATAGGGATTTTGTTTGTTGTAATATTTTAGTGTGAGCCACTTCCATTCGGTGAATTAATTTAATAATTTAGGTCAAGGTAATTTTGTTTCATATTATTGTTTAGTTGTAGGGTACTTTAGTTCAGCCCAAAGCACATAAACCTTTGTGGTAGCTAAACCCAAACACTCCATCATTTCAGTCTAAAGTTAGTTACAACAGCTTGGGTATTATATTAAGTGTTAGGCGCTACACTTAGTTTTAAGTTCCCTGGATGCATCAGTAGTCTATGTAGATCCCAGGACCTGCCCTGTGCTCCAGGCCAACAAGTGAAATGTTGTCATCGATGTCATGTGACCGTGTTGTAGTTTGTTTATAGTTTATAACGTTAGCTTTTTTTTTTTGTAAGTATCATAAATGTTTATTTGCCAAAGAGCCTATACTCCAAAGCAATAATCCAAAATCCAATGGAAAAATCTCACTGGCTTTTTGAACCAAGGTGACGCTAACTTCCTGGTTGGCCTACATAAACACATCATCAATCTATAGTTGCTTCAGTGGTACTCAAAGTACCATTTTCTTCATGTAAACTACTTATGCCGCCCTTTTGTTGTATTTATTGTAACGTGCATTGGAAGTCTTGCTGACTGCTGTCAACTTACCTCAATCCAGTTGGCTGGAGGCAAAATTCAACGACATATCGTATTTTTCGCACTATAAGGCGCATTTAAAATATAAAACTCTTTAACTCAGATACTGATGATGAAGCATTTGATGGATTTGTGGAAGACGAATGAACTGAAAAATGAGTGTATTGTTTTGTATTTCATGTGTCACAACTGAAAAATGTTGACAGTTGAGTTGTTAAGTTAATAGAATAAAGTTTGACTTATCTGTTTCACTTAATGCGCCTTATAATCCAGTGCACCTTATAAAAATACGGTACTCTAAACTGTGCTGACATCATTCATCAGCTATGATATTAGGGAAGCAGTCCCAACGGTTTTAGACTCAGTGAAGCAAACTAGTGCTTTGGAGGTCAGTGGAAAGGTAAATGGACTTGAATTGATCTACTTTATATACTTTTCTAGTGTACCGACCACTCAAAGCGCTTTACACCGTTCACAGAGGCGGAGAGAGAAGCAGACGCTGCTATGCGAGCTGCCAACTTTGCCCAACAGGATCTAATCTCAACACTCATTCACACACCGATGGTTCAGCCTTCGGGAGCAATTCGGGGTTAAGTGTCTTGCTCATGGGCACATCGACATGAGAGCAGAGCAGCTGGCGATCAACCTTCCGATTGGTGGACGACCTGCTCTACCCACAGCATGTCATGATTAAATCTGTCAGACTCGGTTGTTGTTACTGAGGTCGTATGGACCTTTTAACTCCTGGTCATATCACAGCAGTAAAGGCTGAGAAGCTTTTTATACCGTTTATGTCCATTCCATTAGAAAACATCACCGTAATAATGCAACCTCTCTGTCTCTATTTCCATTTCCATCTGATATTTCTAGGAATGGCTGAAAACGGCCCGATGTGGACAGTTCTTCACCTTAAAATTATTTATGAAATGATTGATGTAGATTCTGCTGAGATGAGAAACATGACTAATTTTCACAGTGGTGGTTATATATATCCAGCCTGTGGAGGTGACTTTGTGTGTGAGAGACATTTTTGATGTGACCGAGAAACTACGTTATCACTACATCCGACGGTGTCTGTGCAAAACCTCCGTATGAACTACACCGAAAAATTTGCCTAGTGGCAAATAAGATGACATTTGCCGATGGCAGTGGCTGATGTTCATCTGGTGTAGTCAGTCTCAGACAACAGTAACCAGCAACTGATTCGGCCTCTGATTGGACACAACTCTAACATGACAGCCAATGCCGTGTTTAGAAGTTAAAGTGACAGAAAAAGGTGGCCGTGCAGGAGTTTTACACTGAGAAATATTAGCACCAATAACGTTATGTTCAACGAAAAATTAAGCGGCAAGATTTCTTAAACTGCAGGCTGCGATAGGAATGAACCTTGTGTGTGCATGATGTCACTAGAAACCTGTCAGTCCAGCGAGGGGTGACGTAGCACCCGGTCCATTACAGTGGGATCATCCAGGCCGTGCAGCAGCCCGTCCCCCATACCGGGATAAGGCCCACAGCCCTGCACGGGAAAAGTGCACCGCGGATATAATATGTCAAGGAAAAGTGCAAGGAACACCATTCATTGTTCCTAGGCAACATCAGTTGCAGCTGTTTTGACTTTGAAAAGTCAGCAGCAACTGAGGTCAAAGTTGAAATAATATGCTCTGAGGCAATTTAGCTGTGCAACATCCATAAAGACACACAGGAAGAGATTCCTTTCTTTATGTACTGCCCTTATTTAAAGTGTTTCATCTGTTAAGTGTATAGTGTCTATGCAGTATATGTGCACGTGTATATAGACTGTAGTGTTATTGAGAAGCCCTTGTATCCTGCTCCAAACGCTGCGGTGTAAGAATAAATCCATCGGTCTTTCAATGTAAAACTATACACTGAAATTTATCACCTCAAGTCTGGCAGTCTGTAAGATGATGGAGCTCTGTTCACCATTTGCAAGGATACAGTCAAATGTGGATATGATTAGAATTGGAGATTACTTGCCTGTGACTCAACTGTAGCAGCTACGTGGATCATTGCTGCTGTGATGGAGCATGTGAATCTGTCGGCATGACAGGTGACCCATACACAGCAGCTCTTCTCACAATCAAGGGTTGAGGCAATTCATTCTGGGCATAATTCACTCCAGGTTGCTCTTAACTGTCTCCAGTCTTGAGATTGGGGGCGGCAGTAGCTCAGTCTGTAGGGAGTTGGCTTGGGAACCGGAGGGTCACCGGTTCAAGTCCCGACATGGACCAAGAACTGAGTGTGAACTGGTAGCTGGAGAGATGCCAGTTTACCTCTTGGGCACTGCCGAGGTGCCCCTGAGCAAGGCACCAAACCCCCAACTGCTCGGGGCGTTTGTCAGGAGCAGCCCCCTCACTCTGACATCTCTCCATTGATGCATGTTTGTGCATGTGTGTGTTTCGGGTCTGCATGTACTGTGTATAAGTTAACTGTGTAAATTGAATTTCCCCTAGTGGGACTGATAAAGGTTGATCTTCTTCTTCTTCTAAAGCGACGACACAGTCAGAGCTTTTATTTATTTATTTCTGTCTCTTGGATACATTCTAGAGAAGAAAGCCTCCATATGACTTAGGCTGACTGAAAGTAGATAAATTACTAATAAAAGAAATGTGCAACCCTTTTCCCAAAGGGTGCCGATAGAGGATGTATCTCTCCTGCTCCCAGCAGCTGCCAGGGAAATGAGACCTTGAGACAGTTGGGGAATTTCACATTTTGTCATATTCATTGTTTGCTTCGTCATATTTCCCTGCGTGCGAGTTAATGGTAATGGCACATCGGCTGACAAGATAACAAGGGAGCTGCCGTTTAAAGATGGAAAATGAGCTTGTTTTCTTTTTTCATCTTGATATAATTAATGTTGATATAATCTGAGACCTTTCCTTTGGTTCGGTTTATGCCAAATTTGCAGGAAGGGCCTGCTTGTCTAATTTAGTAAGAAGCAGGGTCACTTAAATAATTTGCATCTTTACATATTTTTGATCTTTTACTCATGTCAGATGTATGTTTACCCAATCATCACCATTTTCCTCAGATTCTACATTCATGCTTATATATATATATATATATATATATATATATATATATATATATATATATATATATATATATTAGTGCTGTCAGGCGATTAAAAAAATTAATCTAATTAATTACAGGATTTGTAATTAATTAATCTAATTAATCACATTTTAATCTCATACCTGCTAAAAGCCCCCAAATAAAGAATTTGAATTCTAGGACATTACAAAATTGTAGTGCATGACTAATCAATAGAATACACCAAGAAGAGAAGATTTGAAATCCACATTTTTATTGGTTAAGTGTGCTTTATAAATGAAATTCAAAAGAAAAAAAGGTCAAGCACATCAGCAAACCAATTAGGCCAGGTGCATTTCTCAAAAATGCAATACAAATACAGTTAAATAAGATAAATAAAATTCAGAAATAAAATAAGGCTGAGTCTCAAATAGGCACATAAGCAGACTCTCAATCAAAATGAATACTAAAGCTGACTCAATACAGCAATTCAAAATGAATAGTATAACATGCCTCTAAATAAGGCAACATCAATAGCAAGATGCCAGCAGCATTTCCTTTAAAAGGGTCAGCTAACGTTACAGGAACTGACAACAGACAACTCTATGTGTCCTTGAGCCAGTTGCTCAGACAAACAAGCTTGTTTACATTGTGTGAGTGTGAGGCTGCTCTCTTCTTTTCAATGATGTTACCTGCAGTGAAAAGAGTCTCTCACCTGGCCCAGACGTGGCAGCGGTAGCCAGGTAGGAGGAGAGGACAGCTGTTCATCAGCTCCTGGTGAGCTGCCACCACTCCAGTGGACACTCATGCATTCAATGCACGGCTCAGCTTTGTAGCGGACTAGAGGCCCCCGCTGCTCCTAGTCCGAGTCAGAGTCCGAATGACAGGTCCGAGTGGGCTCGCCTCGCTCTCCTGTCGCGTCCATCTCTGCTGTCAGTCACCCTGCTTTTGACTAGTGGCGGAGGTACGAAGTGACGCCACTGCAGCCTACGGGTCACTCAATGGGCCAAATTTAAAATGCCTGCTCATTGACTTGCCACTCATGATTAATTGCGTTAATTTTTATAGCGCGTTAATTTGCAGCGTAATTAATTAATCTAATTAACGCCTTGCTAGTAAAAGGTTGGACCTCTTTGCCTTCAGAACTGCCTTAATTCTTGGTGTCACACTTTCAACAAGGTGTTTCAACAAGAGATTTTGGTCCATATTAACATGGTAGCATCAGCAGTTGCAGAGTTGCCGGCTGCACATCTATGATGCCAATCTGCCGTTCCACCACATCCCAGAGGTGATCTGTTGGACTGAGATCTGCTGACTGTGGAGGCTATTGAAGAACAGTGAACTCATTGTCAGGTTCAAGAAACCAGTCTGAGATGATCTGAGCTCTGTGACCTGGTGCATCATCCTGCTGGAAGTAGCCATCAGAAGATGGTCCACTGTGGTCATAAAGGGATGGACATGGTCAACCTTTATTATATACACATTTAATGTCTAATGAATCTAATGAAATGGTAATAATGAAATACAGGATTAAAAACATGTTCCCCCTGAAAATAACCTTTTTAGTTTTGCTTAATAAGAGTAATAAGATTTATGTTTCTAGTAAAATAATCCATTAATCATAATTGCAATTCTTAATAAATCTTACAGTGTAGGTATGATTTAATAATAATAAAAATAAATAATGGTGATAATTGCTTTGCCCTCCCCACCAACACATCAATAAATAATCATTGAATGTATTGCCTTCAATGATTTAGTGATGCCAGTTGTAGTTGTGCTTTATCTTAAATTTAAATAATTCATCATTAACGTTATGATTATAAGTGTCCGAAATTAACTTTTTGACTCACCTGCCAATGTGACTAGTAGATGAAAAAATCCACCGGCCAGGCATATTTTTACAAGCCAAAATCATACGTTGACTTTTTATGTCACATTTACATTTGTTTAAGTTCATTTTGTTGAGATAATAAGATAAGATAAGATAATATGAACCTTTATTAATACTAATGAAGTATATATGTTATATATGTTGAATACAAACTTAGGGAGAGACCAGAACAAAATATAAAGCAAATTACTTTTCATTTATACATAAGCCTGGTTACTAGGCTTGGGTGGTATCTATTTTGTGCTCCTTCCTGACATTTCACCAGGTTATTGGCTAACAGAGGTGAAACCAAGTCACTGTTTCATAAGTCTGTGCACTCTAGTCCCAAGTCAAGTCCCAACTCCGGTTTCAAGTCCTAAACGAGCCATACGCGCTCTTCACTAAAACAAAATGTCATTTGAACAACAGAGTACCTGGATCCAGCGGGTGCTCGGTAACGTCACGTTAGTCCTTCATGGTTTTCTCCTGGAGCTCGATTAGATGCTGTCGGACTGGTTCGAACACAGTGGATGTGGGAGATTAAGGGTAAGATAATAAAAATGCTCTGTAGATCTGGGGTGAACCGCAGAGTCGGGTGCTAATTCTGGATTGGGTTTCACGACACTTTTTGCATCACACATATAATTTGAACCATTGTTTATATATCATCAAAATAATTAATATGAATGGACTACAAGCGATGAAGACCTTTAACACCACTGTCGACCGCAGCCAGTTCTGACTTCTCCTCATTCAGTCAGAGGTGACAGATCAGGCAAAGCCGGTGCCGGGTCATAAATCCAGATCATTACAAATCTGGATAGCTGTCCTTTTGAAGATGCTCATGTGAAACAGTTACAACCGAAGAGGCTTTAACAAGCTCCATCTCTGCTCCAACAAGGAGAGGGTGAATTTTCTGCAGCTGGGCAGATGTGTTTTTTTTATGAGAGGTGCAGGTTCTGTTGACTCACCCGTGAATCGTCTGTCCAGTTCATTGATTAGAGCATCCAGCTCAGGGAGATACAGGTACCGCTGAAATCCAGGTGTCTCACTCTGTGACATTTGCGCTCCACTTTCATCAGTTTCTCTTTAATGCAAAATTTTTGTAATCATGAAACTGTTGGGAGGTGGGCGGTTTGTGGCCCATTTTCTTTAGGGTGCAAGGAGATCAGGAGCCTGGCACTCAACTACATCCTCCGGATACAACCACATCATTGTCCTGGCAGAACTGTATCACTGATCTCCACACATCGCTCCATGTATCCGCCCGGAGGACTTCAGGGCATTGAAACATGAATCACATGCAGTATGTTGTCAAATACAAGGAGACATGTACTGAATGACATTATGGTCACATGGTCATAAAGGCCACTAGCATCCACAGATCAATCCCTTGTTACTCATTTCTCACAGTCATCCTGTAATTGCTTAGTAGTGATATTTCACTGGGTTGTGCTATTTAAGTTTGTTTCATATTCAGTGTTTTCTGGATTTCAATAACAGATAGTTTGCTCTGCAATAATGTTCAGGAATGTTTTCATGCTGCAGTTGTATGTACAACACCCCACAAGCACCAGATTGAGTTTTTGTGCCAAGCAATGGATGTATGTGGGTCTCTTGATGTGCTGCTGCTCACCAGAAACATGACATTGTTAAACAAACTGATAATTTGGTCAGTTTTGAAAGACCTGGCCTCATCTGCAATGATAAAAAAGGCAGGGTTACAGGGCTCCACATTAACTTCTTACAGTGGTTGCACTGGTGAGCCTTTTTCTTTTGGGTGCAAGAATTTAGGTGAATGCAAAACATGTTCACAGAGCATTTTGGCACTGCAATAATACATGTTCAGGCCTGAACTGGGATTCCACGAGCTGTGTAAGCTGTCAATACCAGTACCAGTGAAACACCACAATTATCAATTCCATTCAATGCCACAGTAAAACACAACAGTAAAATAACACAAGATTATAATTAAACATATCATGATAATGTTATAATTTACCTTTGCTCATATTTACTGATTAGATTTGCACTGTAATGTAAAATGGCATCTCCTATTAACTAGCTCTCACTCTGCCAATTTCAACTATGTCCACTATGCAGAATTACCAGGGAAAAGGTGCGTCCACTCGACACGGATACTGAGTTTACCGTGTCCCAAACTGTCGACCTACGGTAACATCAGGCAGCCACATGTTTACATATTACATTGGTATAAAAGTGGTGTAATGTGATTGTAATTGTGATTGAACCATGTCACTAATTCATAGTGTTCCATCACATCATCATTACAGGCACAAGGGAAACCACCAGTGCACTGCATTGAGCCACGCTGGTATAGGAAATATGAATATGAATTAAGTTAAACTGAATTACACCAAAGCCAAATCGTATCAAAGTAGTGCTATATTGAACTGAATCATTACATGGTTAACCGTATTGTTTTTGTATCGTATCGCAGACCATGTATCAAGATGACTCATCTTGAGACGATCAATGCACATGCCTACTTACAATGTATACATATTAAAACAACACCAACACACCAAAAAGAAGAGGAAACTGAACAAATCCCATGAAGTTCAACTATCCAGGCGGTATCGCTGGTAAGGAGTCGTGAGTCGTGACTGCCCTCCACCTTATTCCACTGACTGTTAAGGTCCATGAACATAAAAACTGCAGGATATAAACACACGAGAGAGTCGATATGGCAAAGGAATCCCTTATGTTCTGGAGAATCATCCTCTTTGAGGCATACTCTGTCCAATCAAAAGAAAATGTGCACTTGTGCTGTGATGTGGTACACTTTCATGGCTGGTAGATAGGTGATACATCCCCCTGTTGGAAGAATGCACTTTGAAATGCAGGACTGCTTTCACAGACATTAATTAAACCTAGCTTTTGACTAAAATGTCTCTTTCTCTGGAGTCCTCCGATCTCTGGGTGCAGGATGAGACAAACTTTGCTGCTGCACTGAAGGATGCCACATGCTGACTATGCAAGATTTACTGATTTTATAGAAAGGAAAAAGATAAATGTTGTTCCTGAGGTTTGAAGGAGCTGACGTATTTCTGTTGAAATTGTACATATAGTATGTGTGTGTGTCCTTCACATATCTCAGGAACCATCCATCCGATCACTCCACACTTGGCAGGTGTATTGCCAAGGGCGTGCAGTGTCGGAGCTGGGGCAATTTGAACATGCAACACTTTCAATTATAATAATGAATATACTTTTAATAAAAACAAGTCAACGGCGCTACCGTATGTGCAGCAGCAGGTGTGGGTCTCCAGGGCTCTGCAGACTGATCTGCCCCCACAGTGGGCCTTTACAAGGCCGTGGCTTATTGACCGCTGTTCACTTTTGCTGCTGGATATATTAACGTTACACCCAAACTCGTCTTCACTTCCCTGGAGTCAACAAGTGATGAGCAGTTCTTCAATGCTGCAGTGCAAGTAGCCATACCACAATGCTGCAAGCAGCAATACTGGTCTTGTTAATTCACTGAAGTATCACAAGTAGTATCACATACTCATTATATAGCAGTATGTCTCTTGTCAGTCCTGGATTAATGTAATGTAATGTAGTGCACTGGCAGTGAGGCGTTGGCGGGCTGCCCTTTGTCTCCTCCATGTCAGGCTGCTACATCGTGTGGTAAAAGTTTGGTGGGGCCATAAGCCAGCCCATGGCGATGTCCGTTGTAGCAACGGAAGCTGCATGCTGACAGACGCTGACGGCGTTAAGCTGAGGGTAAGTTGTAAAACATGCTCAATGTGCACCATTTAATTTCACTAGAGGTGGGAAGAGGCACATGGAGCACATCAAAATTTCATGTGTGTTGTTGTTGTTGTCGTGATGAGATGAGACTGTCGGCCAGTGTAATGCAAGCCTGCCGGCCCATAACATTAGCACATGTGTGGTCGAGAGAGAGACGGTGAGTATGAAGTTATCGGTAATGTTGTAGCTGTGAACGCAGCAGTAGCACTGTGTGTACAGATGAATACAGGCTACAACTCCTCAGACCCAAGCCAAGTTCCTGGGTCCATCTGGCCACCTGCTGATTAATGTGAAGGGGGATAGTCCTGAAGTTAGCAACACCATAGGCCCAGGTTCACTTAAGGTGGGCTGACCATTAAGGTGGACCAGCTATTCTTTTGGTGGAACCACTTCTGAGTCAAGTGCAACACCAGCCCAACCCAAGTTGTAGTATTTATTCACCGACAAATAGCCTAAACCGTACACACACTGCACTGCTACGGTCACAGTTATACTACTGTTAACTTCATTCTCCACCACACAGCAGAGGACAGACGCAGAGCGCCGAAAGTGATGCCAAAACACAGAGCAACCGAACATGGGCTTTTATTACATGACTCTTTTTGTACAAACGTTTACCAGTATGGCGGATTTAACTAAGCATAAAATACAATTGCATTTGGTGCTTGACAGGTGTTAATATTGGACCCTCATTTGTAATCATCAGCTATTAATGTGTAAATATGTAAATTTGACCACTTTTTCACCCCTTCGAATGATCTTCTAGCCAAGAGAAAATATTATTTATTTACATAAAGAAACCCCCATTATTATCAAATATTAACCTCCAGTTTAAAGGTTCAGTTTCACTGTTATAGGCATCGATGCTGCTGCAAAGCGTGATGCCCTCCTGCCAGAATAGCTCCCAGCCGTTCAAGTCGTGGTGTTGTCACCGAGCTAACGTCTAGTGAGTAGAAGACTGTCCTTCATATCTCCAGGGGCTGCGCTGCAGTGGCTGATAACTGCCTTGAGCATCACAAGCCCAGCAGTTCTAATGTTGCCGTTACTCCAAGGAAAGTGTGCTACTTGACTAAATACATATATCAAATCTGTAAAAAATGGGAGTAATTATTATAAAGAGCCATTTAGCGATCTAGCGGGAATTTCCTTAAACACATTTCATCAAGGCATATCTGTGAGATATTAGTGTATTAGAGGAGTGGCCTAGATGGCTAGAGCTGGAAGATTGCTCTGAGATGAGCCTGTTTTACTTAAAATTGGATGGTGTGTTTGCCAGGAGCGCCCCCCCCCCAAGACCATTCAATCATCTTATCTTTGTGCTCACAGGCCAAGGTGTGCAACACAATACAATTTCAAAATTCAATCTGCTCATCTGCTGCTGCTAAGGGCAGGCTAAAACACAAAACAATATCTAAAATTGTAATCCATGACGCGAACGGGGTGAAGCAGCAGCAGCAGCAGCAGCACTGTTCAGGGAACAGAGAACAGATGCATGTTTCAAAGGGCATATGCATGAGCGTGTGCTAGTCACTTAAACCAGCGCTTATAGATGTAATCGTGTTTTCCTTACGTTCCCCGGAGAATGCCTCCCAGAATACAATTCACCATTCAGTAGCTTATTCGGCCGAGAACAATGGAGATGCAGAGGTCAGGCTTGTGAAGGAACAACAGCGCTGAGGTCTGAAAGGTGTCGCTGCTACGCTCTTGTCACGCCGAGCCTGCCCACGCTATGCAAACATTGCTGCTCATTATAACTGCAGAGTTGCGGTCATATGGTACAAGTTTACTGAAAGCAGCTTTATTTTCTCATAGTGCTGCAGGCTCACTGTCATGTTAAGAGTAAAACCACAAGGTGATCAGCTTTTGGGATTAACCTGCTTGAAGGGATTAGGCTGCTACATCTGTATTATTTTATACAATAAAGCCCTCCTTTAAATTCTACACCTGTTTTATAGGTAATATCTACTAACCAAAATGTTAAAAGGTGTTTCTTGAGTCAAATGTCTGCATGTTAGGCTGAATAAGTCCTAATGGGATAATCGGGTCATTATGGGACACGGCTGGCGTGTCCGTCGTAGACCTTGTTATTGCGTCTCAATTCTACAAAATTATATGCTTAATATGTTCTGAAGGAAATGTAATTGCTGCCTAGCTTTGCTCACTGGCAGCATTTTTTTCTCCTACTCCCTTTGGTTTTTGTCAATGATTTCTTTTGGCAAAATATTCATTTTAAGATACCTGTCTATCTGTTACAGTTTACTGGCTGCATGAAAATGTCAAACCCTTTCTCAAATCCAGTGCCTCTGTAGTTTCTGCTCGCTGACTTTGCAGGGTAGCACAGTGGGTCACAGCTGAAACAAGAGTCGGTCTATAAACTGTGAAAGATGTTGGGTAGTAACCACACCTTCTTCTTCTCCCCAAACCGTAGATTATGTTTCATATTGCTAAGATCTTGGAGCACGGTGAGTATAATGTCTTACTAATAGGAATGATGACAACCAAAACTGTAAAAGGAGACCCAATTTGCAAGAAAATAATCTTTGCAGGAGCCAGGATATGCTGTAAATCAAAGACTGCTGCAGATACACCTGATTCACTACTCACCACAAAATGTTAACAGACCTGTAGAGAGGCATCGTGAAACTTGTCCCAGTTCCCTTATTTTAAGTTAATCCTTGTGATAAATTTAGAAATTGACTCTATATGCTAATGGGATCACCCGTATGTGCAATTAGTTTTGGTCTCTGTGAGGCCGGACTGCCTCACTGAGGATGAGGAGACCGATTCAGTCTGGCCTTCGGCTTCTCTGAAGGACCCACCTTCATGAGCCCCGTCCCTCTGAGAATCCAGGCCCTGAATTAGGACACAGCTGTCGTCTCTCTCCACCATGAGGGACGTACCAAATGTAATGCATCTCTTCTGCTGAGTGGCGGTGTAGTTTATCTACAGACCAAAAGTTTGTTGGATATAAATGATAAATGTTGTACCACGTTCATACTGAATGAATAGGTAGTGCAGTGAGGTGAATGTAATGTGTTGAATTAAAAGTCAATTTGATTGATGAAAGTTTCACTTAACATAGGGACTGCCAGGCTCTTTATGGGTACTACTTTTGCCAAAGAGTGTCTGTATCATTTTGTTTGCACTGATGGGCCATTAGTGCCTCATCAGTCTCCATCTTTTTAGCACATTGTGACGACTCATGCTGTGCCGCTGTGGCAGGTCTGTCAACATGCAGCCTCCACACACCGTACACAGCTGATCTAACAGTTATACCTGCTGAACACCGGCCTGCTCTTAGCAGTGTAAAACGTGCTATTTTTATATGATATCTATTTTCACACTGCACCCGATGTAATAATAGTCAATGGTGAAGCAAAAGTACCAAAACAAAATGTTTTTGAAAGGCTAAATGCCAAATAAATATGAACTGAAGCATAATATTTCATTACATAAAAAACATTGTAAATTTTTGAAACGGTAACATCAATATTTTTTGATATATTTTGACTTTTGGACTGAGATAATCACAGAGAGAGGACACAACGTCGCGTCGCTCGCTGTGAGATGATGAGAGAGAGCAGGTGGACTATTGCACGCAATGTCTCTGTAAGTTATTAATAATAATTCAAATGTCAGTGTTATGAATGGTGTTGGACTTCGATTATATACATCTTGTGTATAGCAGCACATGCAGGCCACACCTGCTTTCATTTCTGATATTTTATATGACATACACACGATATGATGAATACTGTGGGCTTACACACCTTAATGTAATGAAAAGTGCATGTGAGTGAGTATTGGTGTGCAACTTAGTTTCTACATCCCAGTTATTGTCACAATGCACTTATACAGCCAGTTCGGCTGACGGAGGAGAGGACCAATCTGAATCAGCACTACTGGTGACTAAAGGGGACTTTTGACATGAAAAACATGTTTGGTTTTCTGAGTGTTATTACATCCATTATGTTACACTGATTTAATGCCAGTGTAATATGTAAACATGTGAAGACCTGACAGTGCTGTTGATAGACGGACAATAATGCTACACCGTGACCAACAAACCACCTGGAGTAGAGTGAGTTGACCACAGGTGCCATTCATTTTCATTAGGGATGCATTCAGGCTCCTATTAGTATAATGTTATCATGATGTGTTCAAATGTAGTCTTGTGAAATGTAGTCTCTGGACTGAAACTTGAATAAATTGGCTACAGTTGTTTGAAGGACGTTTTCACAGCAACATAAACTCGATAATAGAGAGAAAATTATGACCAGTACGCTGTGGCGTGTACCTAATCTCCCTACCACCTAACCTCATTAATAAAGTACGTCACAAAGGAGTCTAATCAGCAAAGACCTTTCACTTTTCATCTTATCATGCACCATGTAATAAATTATTTCTCATATCTCCTGATTGAAATGCCAGTGTTAACCAGCGTTCTTGTTTTCCAGATCCATGGGCTTGTTATCAGCACGCTAACACTGAGGCTGTGGCGGTTTGTCGTCATGGCTCTGAGGCTGCTGTGTGTCCGAGTGCGTCATCTTAGGCCCGGCCGGGTGGGCGGGTGTCGCAAACTGAGCCAAGAATGATCCATCAGTACTTTAACTCCAGATCTACCTGGGTGGAGGTCAAGTTTGATTGGGTGTCGTTGCTGGTCCCACTATTACTCCTGGTACAGGGAGAACCTTTACTACCAGACAGTAACACTGATGACACCTTACATTCATCCCTCAGCTGACCCCACTCAGTGTGAGTTTCCCGTATGCCTGTAAGTCCCACATGTGGACAAGTTATATTGGTAGAGAGGATGACATTTTAAACAAATTGTCGCCTAATGTGTCTTGGTAAGGGCATCACTTGATAGTTGAACTTGGAACTTTGAAGGAGATAGCTTCTGAAATGTCACCCGCAATGAAAAAAAACACAATGGTTCCTAGATAAAGGCAAATATGCTCCATGTTCCCCAGAGCTCGGCACAGAGTCTGGTACTGCCAAAAATTAAAGGTCACATATGCTCATTTTCAGGTTCATACTTCCATACAACATCTTTACATGCTGTAATGTTAAAAAAAGAGTAATTTTCCTCATACTGTCTGCCTGCTCTGGATCAGCCCGTCTCTTTAAGCCCTGGTGGTTCTGGGTCTGTGCCATCCATCAATCGGCGTCCACACAGCGTCGCTACAGCGTCGCTACAACGTCACTACAGCCGGGAACAACATCTACAACCAAGAACACAGGTTCCTTTGACTTGTTGCTGTGGTAATTAATACTATTTGTACTTTTCAGTATTTATGCATAAATTCTGTGAACTGTAAACATACAGTACATTTTACTGTATTGTGTTAGCATGTGGCTAACATGTAGCATTATGCAGTCTAAACATAGTGACTATCAGTGTGGTGATGGAAGATAGAAGATGTGAAGTAGTTGTCAGGTAATTTTTTATGGTAAAAGACACTTGTAGGGCTGCTTTGAGCAGTCGGCATAATCAGTGATGTTCACACATTTTCAGCATCGACATCATAAGAGGGCAGAAAGGAAGAGCACAAAAAGAAGTCAGAGTACGCCAAGGAGTAAAATGAAGAAGTGCCGGTACTGAGTACCGGTCCACGGAGAGAACCGATGGCAACACATACAGACTGTTCTGTTGGGTCAAGCAGACAACAACAGGACAAGTAAAGTAACATGCTTTCCTCTTGCTGTGACAGCAGGTCAGTGATACAGCAAAGGACAGTGGTATATTCAGCAGCTACTCCCTAGGCAAGGTCACCGAGCCGGTTCTACTGTTCGACCCGGAAACCTGTAGGCTATATGACATACAGCTCCTTTTGACATCACTAAGGGAGGCAAATCATATCCGGTCGTTTTTACACGTTTTCTGATCAATGGAGCAGGAGAAAAACAGAGAGTATGGTGTTTTCTGACATTTTAGGAGGTTTTAGATGCACTAGGGACGCACATTTATGTTCAATGTGCAATTGTGCAATTTGCATAATATGTCAACTCTAGATTAAGTAACTACATCACAGCTCCGTAACTTGTGAGATTCATGCTCAGCATGAGGCTTTTGAAACCAAATCATTGTCATTGTGCGCATTTATGCTCCAGTTTAGTGGCCAGCTTTGTTTTTTTGCTTTTTTGATGTAATTTTCTAAAACCCTTGGCACTATGACATCACCTCAACTTCACACCAACCTTGATTTTGGAAAGCTCCATAACAAAAATAATCACCCTCTCTGCAATGGGAAATTAGCATCTTTGGAGGGAATGCCTCCAGATGTACAGCATGGCGATGCAGACAGTAATAGATGTAAGAGGGATGAGACAATCCAAATACTGATAACACACTGGCAAGCGGCCTCACTCTGGGAGTTACAGAGGAGCTGGCTGGTAATCTGCTTCAAAAGTGGCTTGCACTTGGAAGAGAGACATGCAGAGTTAAAAGCAGGAACAAATCCCCCCATCCAAATATGCACCTCTGTTCCTCCCCATGACTGACAGTTGTTGCAGTGAAATACTGGGCTCCAGGCACTGCCAGAAGGAATAAAACCTCCACTGATTCTGATCCAATTTGTGGGAGCCAGGTTACAGACTTGTGAATTCATTGAAAAAGACAAGAGTTTTGGAATTGACATTCTGCAAGGTGCTCTTGGAGAGTGCAGGCGGGCAGTGTTGCATTTGGGGGATCGATGGTGTTTTCTGGCACAGCGAGGAGCACACACACACACACACACACACACACACACACACACACACATCGTCAGTCAACAGCTCTCCAGGCCGGGCTGATAGTGGACCCTATGCTGAAGATGAAACCCAGCACTCTAATCCAGCAGTCCACTGTAAAGCCACTGCCCTCCTGAAGGCTCTGCTTTCACATGTCAGCGCTCCCACGTGCTCCCACAGTAATTGGGATGGGAAGACAGCTCTGGGTGGGTGGTGGTTTGTGCTGTACTGCTGGTGAAAATAATTTACTGTGAACAAGAATAAAGTGATGTAATTCTGGTCCCGTTCCGCAATCATTTTACTCCACATGACTCCTTTCCTGACTGTAATTATTTCAACAATGATGCAGCATACACAGAAGAGTAGCTTCTTAACAGGAGGCCTTGGACATATGCGTATGTTGTATGTAGGTGTATAATGGGAATAGATGCTTTCTGAACAATCTGTGTATTATACATGAGCTGTATTCATCAAGGTTTCTCTTACTCTCTCAATGCCGGGTGAGCAGCAGTGACTGAATCCATTTTACACTACCATATCAAAATGGCTTATATCGTTAGTTTTACTTCAGCAGCTCCAAAGCTAACACTCCTCCCAGCTAATAAGCAGACTTGTGCTGAGTAATCACAAGCATATACTTCCAGTGCATCTGAAAGTGATTAAACATCTTGAAAAAAAAAACAAAAATCATCAGGTGTCCCTTATTTTCTTGAATGCTGTCCTGTTACGCCTCAATTACAGTAATAGAAAAACTGAAGAGGCTCTTCTCGGGAGGCTGTATTAAAGGTCCCATTTGTCATGTCTTTTAAATATAAACGTGTCCATGGCGTGCCCACGTAGTCGCTGCTGGGTCCTTCGCTGTCCGTCAGTGAGTTTTCCTCGCTATCACAGACCTGCTAACACAGGACAAGCAAAGAACGCTACTTGTTCTGTTATTGGCTGCAAGAACTAACAGAAAAGTCTTCATGTACTGCCTTCATCTAAGGACGTGAAGACCCAGTGGATTAACCTTACTTTTTTTAGGTGTTATAGGATTGAAATGTCCTCACAAGAAGAAAACTCACTTTCTCAATGAGGGTCAGTACGCAGCAGAGTTCTGGGCTCGGCCTGTCAGACGCTACGTTGGTGGCTCCGTTATTACCGACGGTGCCGACACATCAGTTGGCTGAACTGTTTCAATGACGAATACAGACTATTATTGTTATTTCCTCTCATGCAAGCACCAAATGTACGTGCTAACTGGCTGTCGGCTGTAGACTTTGTGGAGTGTTCAAGTGAAACTTTTTGTCCGGAGACACATGCAGCGTTAGGCGACAGAGCAGTTGGCCTTCATCGCCGCTAGCACTTTATCGATTTGGTGTGTCTGAGCCCTATAGCTCGCTCGGCCATCGCTGCTGTCTCTTCCCTCTTAGCTCGCTGAGCCGTGGAGGAGGGAACCAACTTTGAAGGTTGTGTGCTTGCCAGCAGTAACAGTAGCAACTGTTACTTATTATACCTTTAACGGGTATTTTAAACCCTATAAAACCACTTCTTTTCATTTATATTTCTGTACAGATTAAACTAGTGCGGAAGGAGTGGATCTGTCGTCTTTGTTGGGGCTATGGAGCATCCGTGTTCGTTGTTTCAGAAATATAGTCTCAACTCAACCCGTTCCACACAACTTGATTGGTTGATGCAGTTATTCACGGTGCACAAGCTCAGAAAAATCAACCTTGTTAGAAAAAATAATATTAACATGCAAATTAATCTCACAAAAAAAAAAAACCTCAGTGTGTAAAGGTAAGTTAAGATAAGATAAGATGAACCTTTATTAATCCCCAGAGGGAAATTCGGGTTAAACACATAACCTTAGTATCACATACCACATACATCAAAAACTGTCAATAATGGAATTGTTTATACAGAGCCTGTACTGTAATATTAGGATCCACTGTGCGTAAACGTATTAAAAAGTCATCATATTGTACGTATCATATACATTCACATCTCACATGTGGGATGTCATTTCCCACTCGGGAGAATATCTGGCATGAGTCTCATTCATCCTATAAATTGTTAAAGAAAGTGTGTGCTGTGGTAGAATGAGGTCCACTCCCCAGAGAGCGGAGCCCAGTCAGAGCTGGGGGTGAAACGCTGCCTGCCTGCCTGCCTGGGAAAGTCAAGTGTGGCTCAGTGAGGAGGCGACAGACACGAGGCCACTGTCTCCCCTTCCAGGGCTCACACCTGATTGATGGAAGCTGTCATGTGCTAAACAGATCTATTTTTCTCCCGCTGCTTCGTATGCTAAGGCTTGACTGTAAACAAACATGCTGTTGAGTTAGCGTGTACCAGCCGCCTCCAGCTGGCCCCGCTACTTCATGTCAGATTTCATCTGCTGAAGGAAACCTGTTTTCCTTCTTCATTTTTTTGTCATTGATAATGCATGTCGTCATCAGTGCTCCTGTGGCAGAAAATGGGTGGCTAACAGTAAAAGCCAGGCTTTCTTATGTGTGCTGCATACATGGCTGCCATGAACAGAACACTGATAAATATTAAAGAGGAGAGCCTTCGCTTCAAGCAGGAAGGCCCTGGCTGCTCCTTTAGGAACGGCCTTTTGCTTTAACACTTCTGCATTTCTTTTTCCCATTTGGCTCAAATTAGTGTGTAGGAGCTCTATTAAATGGGGGCAGAAAATGAAGATTTGATAAAGCCCGTTCCAGTGTCTCAACAGGGCATGTTTTATGGATGTGCGCTACCGCTGTTGAATTGCAGCCTGCTTTTCACCGGCTCTCTCTGGTTTATTCATGACAGTCTGATGTTCTGCTGTTTTGTTCGCTGCTTACTGTATTTTTTTATTAGGGTATTAATCTCTCCAAAATTGAATAGGCAGCATAGAATCTGCTGCTTAGCAGATTTTTCAACTGTCAATCTTACAGTTGAAGCATCGTAGTGGCGGGAAAATGTGGTTATGAAACAAAGGACCATTTCCTTTCGGCTACATGGGGGTGTTGAATATCTGATTTTACATAGAATTGTTTGGGCTCCCAGTACATGTGGATACATAGTGAAGATGGGTCTTGAGTTCAGAGTTTTTGAATTGTCATTGAATTATATAAAAAACTGAATAGTTTATGCGACTATCGCCTTGTCTTAAAGGACCAGTGTGGAACATTTAGGAGGATCTATTAACAGAAATGAAATGTAATAGTCGTAATTATGTTTTCATCAGTGTTTAATCACCTGAAGAATTGATGTGTTGTTGTTACTCAGATTGAGCCCTTCAGAGTCATCATTTTGCACCACTATTTACTACAGTAGCCCTGAATGGACAAACCAAACACTGGCTGTAGAGACGGACATTCATTTTTCACAATAGTTTCTCTGACACACGGAGCAGTTATTGGAGGGATATTCTGCTGATTGCAAACGGCAACCTCACCGTAAGATGCCACTAAATCCTACGCATAGGTCTTTTATATAATATAGTTTCCCTTGATGCCTGTTAGTAGCATTACCACCAAGCGCCAGTAAAAATTCATCGAGTTAGCTGTGAAAGTGCCGGTTCTACACGCCGGTTTCCCACACTGTCCCTCTCTCAGTGAGGGCCGGCGGGGGTATCAATATCAGCCTTAATAATACTATTAATGAAAATCTGAAAATACCTGATGGGCTTGCAGTCAGTCTCCTTAGTGTGCATGAAGAAGCACAGACTAAGATGCATCATCCAGATGTGCAGAACCATCGAAGCAGAACAGATTCAGCGAAGCAGCAGCCTGCAGCTCTCTCTCTGTGACGTACGCACAAGTTAAAAAAAATATGTAAGAATGGTGACACATAAAAACCAAACAGTAATTCATGAACATGTTCTGTAGTCCAAATAGAGAAAAGGATCCAAACAAAGAAGAAACATCTGTGCAACATAATGTCATAAATGATCAGTGGCAATCGGGCTAACGACAAATAAATAAATGAATGTATGTGTCACCATTCTTATATATTGTTTGGGCTTTCTAGATGTTGCTTATCGTATTGCTGCTTATTTCTGACTGTTGTTGCGACGCCTCCTTTGTTGTGAAAGGCGTTATCTGGCCGTCGCATCCAGCGATGTTTCCTGTTGATCTTCCCGTCTCGTCCCTCATTGGCAGCTGCGTCTCACCTGAGCGTTTTAAACTCGATTGATTTACGATTGGATTGCTCACGCTGTCAAAGGCTTTTGGCCGAAACGTGTACGTTTGTTTGCCCTACAAATAAAAGAAGTTTCTTCATCTGAGATTGCCGGAGATTTTGTTTCTCTCCTTAATGAAAACTTGACAATTTGTTAAAAATAACGAACACACAGAAGCTGATGTGAGCAGTTAGCCCAATAATGACCTTGATTCAAAGATCTTGTCATGCAATGTTTTTGTGCATCGCTAAATTTCCAGGTACTACGTCTCCTGTTGGAAAATAATGAAGCACTTCTCACACCTGCTATACCTCCTTCACTCGCTCAGTGACACACATCACCCTTTCTGGAGAGGAAACAGGATGAAATGTGTCTTTTGAGCATTTATTTTAGTTCACTGTGCTTTGTATATCGAGTACTTGCAATTAACTGATAAATCCATTTTATTCATCAGCTGTTTTCATATGGGTGCTACCAAGCATAACAGATCATCTAATCATCTATAAGAAGCTGTACATACATGTTGAGAAATTAATATTTGAAAACCCCTGATGTGTATTTGTATAACATTATCATCTTGTTTGAGTTGGGATTACCATTTGAACCTCCAAATTCATTATAATGAGATAAATGGTAAATGGATTCACATTTACTTAAAGCTTTACACTACATGTCAGAATTCACCCATTCACACACATTCATGCACCGATGACGCAGCCTTTGAGAGCAATTTGGGGTTGAGTATCTTGGACAGGAGGCGCGGGGATCTAACCGCCGACCTTCCGATGGGTGGACGACCCGCTCTGCCTCTGAGCCACAGCCGCCCCCCCCCCAAAGTGAGCATCAAACTTTGTAAATAAAGATATTGACAATTCTTATCAGCTCTCAAATATATCCTGCTGCTGTTGAAATTAGATTTAATTAGATGCTTAAAATAACCCAGACTTTAATTAACCAGACCTGCTTAATCGAAACTGTACACAAACATCTTAATTAAAATAGTTTTATCTGGCGCCAAGATGACCGCTAATGCCTCACCTCCTAATCACACTGCTCGCTGAAAGATGAAATATTGCAGTGAAGAGGACGCAAAGTGAAGCACAAAAAAAGAAAAGAGTACAAATATGGAGAGAAGAGGGTCTGGTTGACTTGAAGTGAAGACAGTGTTACTGATGGAAGTGTAGTGTGCCATATACAAGATACCACTTCTGGCCTGCAAACATTCACACTGCATATTCAGTCGAGATGATATATTAATTATTTCACTCTTGGTCGTGGCGTCAGGCTGGCTCACTGCACTGTGATCCAGTTTATAGCTGTAGGCATTCCAGCCCATATATAACCGAGTCCAAGTTCAGTTTGGTTTATATCTGGGAAACAAAGTCACGACTGTAAATCCTGCTGAAGTAAATAATATGCAAATCATTATGACAGGAATATACACGATCATTATTCAAATATATGAGCTCTAACATTTCACAGCATCATAGCATGATTACATCAGATACAATTTATAGCATTTAAACACATAGCTGCATGCTGTTTGAAAGGCTTTGTTAACAAAATCAAACCATCTTTAGAGTCGGCACTGTTCTCAAACAGCCCGGAGCTAAGATGACCTGTGTCTGAAGATGCCTCTGGGAAACAAGGCCCAGAAAGGTGCAAACCTGTAAAAGTATGTAAATAAACTTCTCCTTGCATGTTAATGCCAAACAACCTGGTAGGTTTGGGATGCTGTGTACCAAAGAGAGAGGCAAACAGCTTCCTCTCGTTGGACTGCTCTCCAGCAGACATGATGTTCTCATGATGTTCCTGCAGCCACTGAAATCCTTAACCGCCATTTACATATTAGTGTAAATTAAAAAAATTGAATGAGCATTTGTATTAGATCCTGATGGGCAGGACAGCACCTTGCATGGCAGCCTCTGCCATCAGTGTATGAATGTGTGTGTGTGAATGGGTGAATGCTGACATGTACTGTAGTGTAAAACACTTTGAGTGGTCAGAAGACTAGAAAGCATTAAATAAATGCTTAAAGTTATATTACTACTACTATACTACTACTGCTAAGTAGGTGCAGTGGAGGAGTCCACCTGTGAAATCCACCTCCCTCATGATAATATCTTTGAACTACATAAATCAAACATGTCAAATCTAATAAGATGACATGAACAACTACTTTTCAACAGCAAATACACTTTCAGAGAAAGTAAGAGAAATAAAATATATAAAATGTAATACTGTCCAAACTGGCAGCCCATGATGTGGGTTCTGTGTTCAGGGGTGCCATTACAAGAGGCCGAAGTAGCGGCTCGTCCGCTGTATCGGTATCTACTACATCTGGATCGAATGGTGTGGATTCATGCTGATGGTAAGTCCATGGTGAGGGGAAGGCAATGAAAATTTGGGCTAGGGCTACCAGTTAGAAGCTTTATGTGCTGAGGTAGACTCCGATGGTATGGCTCTGATGGCCATCACGGACTGAGTGATGGTAACAAAAACAGGTTATGGTCACGAGACCAAAAGATGTAAAGGATAAATAGTACTGGTCGTGGAAGCAGTGGGAAGTCTTTCAAGCTGTCTTTTAGAGGACAGAGGGTGATAGGCTATCAATGCTGGAGCTCTGGGAGGCAACGACCAGCAGAATAAGGGCAGCATTTACAGGCCAAACGTCGGAGCCGGACATGGGGGATCCTGTGTTGGATTGGTGTTAGCGAGAGGAGCCAAGCTTCTGAACAACTGGAATGAGAAGCGAGAAAGAGAGGTAGGCTTGAACTGTCTGGTGAGGTGGATGGTGGATTGGCTGCGAGAGGAAGGCACCGGGGGCGCTGGCATCCTGGTGCCAGGTTCCCCTGCTAAGGGTAGCTGATGTGGTGAAATTGCTCAGAGTGGCAGCTGTGGGCCCTGGTATCCCGGTGCTGGAAGCTCTGGCTACAGTAAGTAGGAGGAGGGTACTAGCGTCACGGTGCTAAGTGCCTCTGGTAGACTGGCTGCTGTGGCTGTGAGATGAACCAGCAGGGGGTGTTGGCATCCTGGTACCAGGTTCCCATCCTACTTGCTGCCAGGTGGAGCAGTTGCTCGAAACATGGGAGCCAGGACGACTTATGAATGAGCAAAAATTGCTGTTTTGAATGTGGATGTTAATGAGTGTCTCGAGTCGAGACAGCCTGGTAACTATGTTGAAATGAACTGTTCTCTTGAACTGGGATGTCTGCTACTGGTATCAAATCAATAAATATGGCCCACACTGTACACTGGCACATATGAGGGCTAGGGCCGAGAAGCACCTGCAGAACTGGTACCTATGGTAGTGTGCTTTCATGATAGTGTCACTCAGGTCATTTTTTTACAGCACAATGTTACTGATGTTCCTTAAACGCCTCACAGGCACTTTCTAGGCTGATGCGCACAGCACGGCCTCTAGCCTTACCGAGCCCAGTGATTTAGTGAACCTGTGTCCAAACCATGTTGTAAGATTTTGAGTATTGATATTTGGGACAGCTCCAGATATTGATACCTTAAGGCCCAGACACACCAACGCGACATCAGAGAACTAGTGGCAACAAAGGTGGAGCTTTGATGGCCAAGATGTTGCACTCAAACACACTGCATAGACTACAGTCAACGGCCAACTACCACATATGTTGCAGGAAGTAACTCCCCACACCAGCAGGATCCAGTAGCCTGTACTTGACTTTCCAAAGCACATTTTTTTCAAACACATTTTTTTCAAACACATTTTCAAACCACTCTCACTCACCATCATCCTCCTTCACCTTTATGACAATTCACTGGTTTCATTGTGAGTTATTATATAGATATACATTTTTATCAGTCAATTAATGATTGATTATTAAATCTAATCAAAGCATTATTGCAACAGTATCACTCATCTGTGCTGATGATGGAGAGGAGAAGACATTTCTGATATCTTAGAAACTAAACCCAGGACCAGCAGCATCCCCACCCATGGAAAGTCTACAAATGTACATGAAGCCTACTTCCAACGTAGCGTACACAACAGTGTAACAGAGTTAGCCAGTCAGTATGGAGCTGATCCCAGTGCACCCATTGTACCCATAAAGCTGCACATTCTTCACCTCGCTCTACAGCTCCCACAATGCCTGCATCCTTATGTGGATCATTTGATATCACATCTCCAAAAGGCCTGGCTGATTAGATGTTTGATTATCATCATGCTGGAGTGGCCTGTGTGGCTTGTGGAGCTTGTGATAGCAGTCTGATCCCTGAGCTCTATCTACTCACAACATGGTTCAGATGCACTGTGCCTGCATGCTCCAGTGATTATAGGCCTCAGCCAATGAGAGCTTTCTCCAGGGCTATATGAGGCTATCGGCAGCACCAATTACTTTGCTCTACACACTTTAAACAGAATGCCAAGACTGCAATGCCAGAGCAGATAAGATGAAGAGGAGATCAAAATCCTCTTCTTTTGCCTTATCAAACTGCTGCTGGCTGCTGGAATGATTGTACGTAGCTGTGTGTTGAAAGCTGACCCTCGAATAGCTTAAAAACTTATTTTTATGCACCCTGTGAAGTTGAGATTAGAAGATAATATTACAGTCCACATTTCCTTCAGTCCTATAATGGAAAATCACATCCAAGTAATTTCACAGACTAATGAAAACTGTGTTTATAGTAGGAAAAAAAAAGCCATATATTGAAGGCATCACACCGACAGAGACAGCATGGAGGCAGCACAGTTAACCTATTCATGGAGTGTTTGTACCGGGTTTCTTGAGCGCTGCCACCTCATCAGGAGAGCCACTGATCTCTGTGTGGTTGCTTTGTTTTGGGGGAAAGACCGAGCCTGGCCCCCTGCTGTTCCCTGTTCTGCTGTAATTATTCTGTTGTTTGAGGAATATTTGGCCTGACATTTTGTATTCCCTTTGCAAGCCAGAGAGATTGGAACAAAAGCAAGCATTACAGCTTTCCACGTGGAAAGCCTATTGCTTTGGATGTATATGTCTTGGTTTTTACAGAGCTGGATTGGACTTTGTGATCATTGCCAGGTTGCATTTGTCTTTTTTCAGCTGTGTGCAATCATGCAGAATATACTTTGGAAATGTCAGAATTATTCTTACGGTATCTGCACAGCTAAAAGTTTGCTTATTCTACGCAGTATGTACTTGAAAGCACAATGTCTGTATAAATTCAGTTAAAGTAGCAGGATAAACCAACTCATCCTCATCCCTACTACTGATGCTTTGTCAGACCCCCCCACATCAGCATATGCTCAACGTTATGAATTAAACAAAACATTTGCTTTGCATTTTCACTGTACAAACATGTTAGTTTTCAGTCAACAGCTATGTAGTTCTTTCCTAAACCTAATTATAGTGTATTTGTTGCCTAATCTAAAGTGGAGTCGAGTTGGGGTGAGAACAAGCAGGCTTATGTCCTGATTTGATACTATCACAATACTTGGGTACAATTTTTCTACAAGTATTTAATATGGTACAGATTATTTATATACAGCTGGAAAAAGCTGAATCATACACCTTTCAGCACAGAGATCAGAGATGTCCTGAATTCAAAACGGACAAATTCAAATCAGTCATTTTCAGGAATAATTTCATTTTCCCAGCAACTCACAAATCAAACAAATTACAATTATTTTCAAATCATTTTCTTTTTAATTTATAAGGGACGTGTAGTATGTTTTATATTACTTGTGAAAATAATCCAATTTTTAAGATTGCTATTATATACAATGTATTTTGTATATACCCTTTCTTAACATCTTATGTTGAAAAGCAGACAATCATGTCTACTTCCTCTACCTTCTCCAAGCTTCAGCCTCGCTCTCTGTATACATCCAAGGTCAGCTCCATCGGCCCGTTTGAATGCACTCAGGGCTGGACCGGCCATCATGGGTTCACATAGCTGTTAGTCGCAGCGCGAGCTGAAGCCTGGCTGGTCAACAAGCGATTCATATCCTCTGCTATTTACTGTCCATCTGTCTGTCTGTCTGTCTGTCTGTCTGTCTGCTCCTCTCTCTCGCTGTCTGTTGAGACAAAACTCACAAATATGTGGAATAAGTACATTATTTAAAACCTATGATCACAAACAGCAGTGACACTGGACTATTTCTCATAAATACAGTGGATGGATTTTGAAATGTGATTGGGATCAAAACTCCAATGGGATGCATGTTTTATCAATCGGATCATTTATATCACAAATACCAGTTATATCATTTATGGTAGATTATCAGTGTGATTTAACAGAACAAACATTCCTGGAATAACTGAATATTCAGATGAAGATTATTTAACTAGTAATAATAATGGTCCAAATGATGTAAAATGTGTAGACTTAAGTAAAAGAAAATTAAAGTTTTCTTGCAGGAGGACCCCCAACGCAACATCTCCCAGTATCTTTTGTTCACTGCATAAATTCAGAAAGTATCTCAGTTTAGATTTCCATTACAACAGGGCTACTATTGACGGTGTGTGAAGAGCTCAAAGGACTGGCTGTAAAATGGTGGATTCACATTTCATTCATTGCATTTCCCATATTCTTCACAATAAAATCCCCTCCTTCTTGGGGCGGCAGTAGCTCAGTCCGTAAGGACTTGGGTTAGGATGCGGAGGACGCCGGTTCAAGTCCCCCATGGACCAAGACCAACTGGTTGCTGGAGAGGTGCCAGTTTACCTCTTGGGCACTGCCGAGGTGTCCCTGAGCAAGGCACCGAACCCCCAACTGCTCTGGGCGCTTGTCAGGAGCAGCCCCCTCACTCTGACATCTCTCCATTGACATGTATATGTACTGTGTGAACAACAGAGTGTAAAACTGAATTTCCCCACTGTGGGACTAATAAAGGAATATCTTTCTTTCTTTTCTTTCTTTCTTTTTGCTGTTCTCTTCCTCCGTGCAACATTAGTAGACTTGTTTTTATTCAGAATAGCTGCTAACAAAGCATCGCTAATCCTGACAAACATTTAATTTCCCATAAATTCCTCACAATAAAAATTGCCTGTTATTTTGTTAGAACAACTCTTATTACGAAGTTGCAAAATCAGCGATGTTTGGTTTTCATCAGCAGTAACTTAACACAACTCATACGGTGGAAAGTGAAACAGAAAAATAAAGCCAATACCAGACACAGCACTTCAAACCACAGAGATTCAGTAAGAAGCACCATCAAATCATCACATCATCACTTTTGTCAAGAAAAATACTGTGGTGTGCGTTACACCCGTCCCCGGGGACCTTCCTCCCACCGACACCGAGCTTCAGAGCCAGGGATGAGAGCGAGTGGACGGGTGTCAGCTTTGAGCAGAGCGCCACAACAAATACACAGAAGCATCTACATAGTCTGTAGATATACAGTATCGCCTCTCTCTGCCCGCTGAGCAGAGGCTGAGCGGCGCTTGTCCTTCCGAGGCAAACTGCTTTAACAAACTGCAATTAACAGCAGGGCAAGAATACACAAAATTTGACCAAACTGCTTAAACTGTGAGACAAAGTAGGATAGTACACAGTGGGCTGGTGGAGTACTGGGTCTAGCCTGTGTAACAGCAGCAGCAGAAAGTCTGCTGATGTGACGGGGAGCTGGGAAGCCTGGTATCAGACCTCCCCAGCGCTGGAGTCCGAGCTGCTGCATGCCCTCCAACAAGTAGTCTCCTGGTGGCGGGGAAGGCGAAACGAGTTGTTGTCTGCTTTCTGCCACTTTGGATTTAAACCAATAGCAGGGATGCAAACAACTTGCATTAATGTCAGTTTGGGTGGGGAGGAGGGGTTATTTTAGGCTAATTTAGCCCGTAGCTTACACATTGCACCTTTAAGGACCACCACTCTAAACTTGTCCACCAGACTTGTTATTCTGGCAGAAGCGTGTTGGCACGGTGGAGGCGCTTTGTTGCTGTGAGGGAAACTGTGCTGGCTTGTACATATGACAAAACAAGGCTCCTGCTGAAGGAAATCCTAGCAGAGCTGCGTTGGGTATTAAGAGAAGAGCCTTGAAGAGAGTGAGATGTCCGTCTCATAATTAATTCATTGCAGTGGAAAAACCGTCAGTCTGTGAGGATAATGTGACAAGCTGAGACGAGGACAGAGACGACCCATGTCTAGTCCTGGGCTGTTGTTGTGGCATGAAGTTATTTAACCCTCCCTTGAGAAGAAACAAAGACAAATCATCAAGTTTGCTCCACTTTAATGCTCTCATTTTATTCAGATATTATATTTAATACTAAAACGGTTCAAGATAATAAAAAAAAACAAACAAACAAAAAAAGCATGTAATTTGAGCTACTTTGGAAATAAACAGCTCTGTGAAAAGCTCACCCAGTGACTCTGAAGACAACATCCTCACAGTCACAATCTCGATACTGGACCCTGACAGAAGCACCTCTAAATCCACCTCAGTGGATTTAGAGGTGCTTCTCTCCAGCTCAAAACTGCAAACTGACCCGATTTGAAGGATTTCAGGGGAGCCAATCAAGAGCATGTCCAGCTGTGATGGATTTACCAGAGGAGATCAGAAGTCTCCTGAAGGAAACGGTGAACGTCCCTTAACGACCTTGAATTTAAATTCATGTAAAATATTTACACAGTATAATATATACTGTATATATATATGTCAGCTGAAAATTTAATTCTCATATTCACAGCTTGGTGCTAAGTGCAATCTCTCAGCATCAGAAAGCCTCTGATCTGAGTCTGAGTCAGACTGCTGACACTGTTCGGCTGTTTTCAGGTAAATGTTGAGACTGACCAACCAGCAGCGGTTTACTGTATCTGTGCTAGCGACAGCGCAAAACCGCTAATAGCTGCTGTCTCTGTTTAAACTTACTAAGCTGGTTTCTTTACACTTAATTTCGCCTCGTCTAATGCGTATCTTGGTAACTGAGGAGCAGTGATGAATGGAGAAAACGCTGAAGGTAGACTTTTCTTGTAAACAGCTACAGCAGGTAAAATAAGTATTGAACACATCAACATTTTTCTCACTAAATATATTTCTAATGGGGTTATTGTCATGGAATTTTCACCAAATGTCAGAAACAAGCCACAATCCACATATGCAAAGAAATCAAACCGTAGCTGTCCATACATTAAGTTATGTGTAATAATGTGAAATGACACAGGGGAAAAGTACTAAACACATGTAGAAAGGGAGGTGCAAAAAGGCACGGAAAGCCAACACACCAGCTGAAATCTATCAGCGATTAGAAAGCAATCCTGCCTCTTGTCAGTGCAAATTAATATGTTAGATGTTCCTCGCAGACAGAGGAGGGAAAGAATTATCAGAAGACTGGTTCAAGAGCCAAGGACCACTTGTGGAGTGCTTCACAATTGTTTTAAAGAAAACAATAAGTAATGCGCTCAACCACCATGGCCTGTATGCACGCTCACCACGCAAGAAGATAAAACATGTTGAAGCTCCTTTAAAGTTTGGACAACATTTGGACAAACCTGTGAAATACTGGGAGAATACAGCCTGCTCAGTTTCTCCATACAGGAGGCATCTTGAAGCTGTAACAAAGGCGATGTATCAAATCAGTTTCAGTAAGCGTGTTCAATACTTTTCCCCTGTGTCATTCCATTTTATTTCACATAACTTAATTTCTGGACTTATTTGTTCTGGTTTCTTTGTATGTATGAATTACTTGGGTTGTTACCAATATCTGGTGAAAATTTCATGTCAATAGCGCCTTTAAATATATATTTACTGAGAAAAATGGTGACATGTTTAATACTTTTTTTATCCACTGTATGAAGCCTTAAAGTGAAGGTGAAACATTCAACCAGCTGGTTTACTAAATGGATTACGAAATCGTCAGTAAAGAGAACAAAAAGGCCACAAAGAGACACAAAATGACTGCTAATAAACACAAGAGGCCCAGAGAGAGAAATGTGAAATTATATAAAACTAGAAAAGCACTCGAGCGCCAAGCACCATAGTTTCCCCCCTGGCGGTTTCTTCTGGATCTGTCTCCTCAAGTATTAAAGCTAGATCAAATTCGTTGACATACTTCAGATGCAGAATTGTCTCAGCTACACGATGCCGTTAGAAATCTCTACCTCTTAATATTAAATGCACAGTAGATAAGATGAGATAAGATAAGATAAGATGAACCTTTATTAATCCCCATAGGGAAATTCAGATTTTACACTTTAATTTCACACAGTTCACATACATGCATTAATGGAGAGATGTCAGAGTGAGGGGGGCTGCTCCTGACAAGCGCCCCGAGCAGTTGGGGGTTCGGTGCCTTGCTCAGGGGCACCTCGGCAGTGCCCAAGAGGTAAACTGGCACCTCTCCAGCAACCAGTTGGTCTTGGTCCATGTTGGGACTTGAACCGGTGACCCTTCGATTCCTAAACCAAGTCCCTACGGACTGAGCTACTGCCGCCCCCAGGCCAAAATGTAAGAGTACCCCCAAATCCGCCATCTGGATCAGATCTGGATCAGCCTTTGGGATTTGATAGAAGTACACACTGTAAATCCCTGAGTCAAATTTCATGAGCTTTGGGCAACAATTACCAGAGATATTGAGAAATAATTTTTTGGGTCCCATTGACCCCAATGGATCACCCCCAAAATTAAATCACTTCTTCCTTTTCACATTTTCGACACACCCTGAAAATTTCATCCAAATCCGTCCAGAAGTTTTTGAGTTATCTTGAACACAGATAAACAACCAGATAAACGCCAGCAAAAACACAACCTCCTTGGCGGAGGTAAAAAGACACAAAACAACCACAGAGAGATGCAGAATGACCAGACAGAGACTACCAGGAATTATATAAAATGACCAGAGACACAAGTTAACAGTAAAGACTCATAAATCGATCTTAAAGAAACAAGTAGCGACATAAAATAATGTAAAGAAGAAGAAGATATTCCTTTATTAGTCCCACAGTGGGGAAATTCAGTTTTACACTCTGTTTTTCACACACAGTACATATACATGCGTCAATGGAGAGATGTCAGAGTGAGGGGGCTGCTCCTGACAAGCGCCCAGAGCAGTTGGGGGTTTGGTGCCTTGCTCAGGGGCACCTCGGCAGTGCAGCAACCAGTTGGTCTTGGTCCATGGGGGACTTGAACCGGCGTCCTCCGCGTCCTAACCCAAGTCCTTACGGACTGAGCTACTGCCGCCCCCAAAAAAAACAACCATAGATGCAACCAGACACCAAACATCTGCAAAGACGATTATCATAGTCCCAGTTTACTCCTTTCTGATACAGCATATTTATATACATACACACGTACACTATATACAGTATAGAAACTACAGTTAGCAGCTGTTCAAGGAAATTATTTAATTTAAATTTAATATTTGTGACGGGTCTATTATTTAATGGACATCCTCAGAGGGAATAGATGGCTTGGGGCTGACTGCTAAAGACGAGCTGAGGGAAGTGTAAAGTCCTGGAAGACAAACTACGACACTGTTGGTTTGTGAACATTTGTTTGAGACTTCTAGAGTTTGGTTTTACTACAAACATAAAGCATGACAGGACTAAAGACACCGACAGTAGTGATCCAGAAAACACAAATGAGCCGACGAGAACTACCAGACAGGCTGCCGTTAGACCAGACGCTACGTGCTCTTTTCTCAGGATACTCACCATTTTGAACTGATATTCAAACTAAGCAGAGTTACAGCTAACTGTGGTGGCTGCGGGGTTTTATCATGGTGTTATCACTCTGTGGGGGATGAAATGAGCAATCAAAATATACCCCGTCACTGTGACCATGTTAAATCAATTGAGAGCAGTGTTTTATAACATAATAAAAGCAGTGGAGAATATGAATCATTTATAATTCATACACAAGACTGCATGATTGAAATTTAAAAAATTGAAATTATATTACTGAAATATCAGCATTGCTTTGCTATAATTATCTTAGTTAATTTAAAATGAATGGATTATTAGATTATAATCATTCAAAGCAGACGACTGGGTTGACTTGCAGGCGATCTAAATGATGATATTTCTAAGTAGCCGTGAGGACTTTGACTGTAAGTTCTGTCCAAGTTTGGAAACAGCAATGAAACATCTGCAACTCCCAAATTACTGAAGGTAAAACTGCCATTTTTCTTCATTTTCTTCACCTATTCATGCTGAGGCGAGCCTGTGAAGAACCTTTACACTGAACGTACTTGTAGGTCTCTGAAGAACAGGATGCAGAATCCACTAACAGAACACAGACACAGGAGGAACCAGAAGTAAAACCACCTCCAGGCCGTTGTGAAGTCTCCCCTTGTCCCTGCAGCCCTGAATCACTCCTCATACATCCATCACCACACTCCCTCCTCCACGTGTTCAGGATTCCCACTAAATGCCCCGCGGCTGTGATGTACTGGGGGGTTTGAAGCAAAGCTGTTCAAGTGTGTATGATATGCAACATCAAACCAGCCTTACAAAAACGACAGAGGTGTACTCTGATCCTCTGCCGGGCTTTCTTCTGGTATGGTGAAGTGATCACAGAGGTGAGAGCTTTAGGAGCTGCCACATGGTGTACTGTGCTTGTCTCAAATGTTGGTAGCCGTTTAGTTGTTGGAAACGTGGATGTGAAGGAAGGAATCAAGCCTCCATCTGAAGAGGAAACGTCCTTCCACCTGACATCATTCTGGTCTAGGCTGTATTCAACAAGTGCCTCAGAGAAGGAAGTCACTTCTAACTGGCCAAAAGTTAGCAGTGATGCATTCATGGTCCTACTTCTAAGATAGGAGTTAAAGCGTTTGAGTGGATTTCCACAGAGAGTTCACTGACATAATTACATTCTGAGTGGGGTAAAGATTACGTACTGTATGTGTCTTACAGGGACTGGTGTACGTAAGTACAGTTTTCACATTCTGGCTAGAATACAGTTGGATTTGAATCCGTCTTGAATGCTTCTTTAATTCATTTACATTTATATCTGCAGTGGGTGTAACTGGAGCAAATATGATTTAAAGGGCCATTATGTCCTGACAGTAGAACATGAGACAGGTATCCTGAAAAAAATCATGTTCATCTGGTGTCCTCTGTGTCCTCTGGTGTCCTCTGTGTCCTCTAGCATCCCCTGTGTCCTCTAGCATCCTCTGGTGTCCTCTAGCATCCTCTGTGTCCTCTGTGTCCTCTAGCATCCCCTGTGTCCTCTAGCATCCTCTGGTGTCCTCTAGCATCCTCTGTGTCCTCTAGCATCCTCTGGTGTCCTCTAGCATCCCCTGTGTCCTCTAGCATCCTCTGGTGTCCTCTAGCATCCTCTGTGTCCTCTGTGTCCTCTAGCATCCTCTGGTGTCCTCTGTGTCCTCTAGCATCCTCTGTGTCCTCTAGCATCCTCTGGTGTCCTCTGTGTCCTCTAGCATCCTCTGTGTCCTCTAGCATCCTCTGTGTCCTCTGTGCCCTCTGGTGTCCTCTGTGTCCTCTGTGTCCTCTAGCATCCTCTGTGTCCTCTGTGTCCTCTGGTGTCCTCAGTGTCCTCTAGCATCCTCTGTGTCCTCTGTGTCCTCTAGCATCCTCTGTGTCCTCTGTGTCCTCTAGCATCCTCTGTGTCCTCTGTGCCCTCTGTGTCCTCTGGTGTCCTCTGTGTCCCCTAGCATCCTCTGTGTCCTCTGTGCCCTCTGGCGTCCTCTGTGTCCTCTAGCATCCTCTGTGTCCTCTAGCATCCTCTGCGTCCTCTGTGTCCTCTAGCATCCTCTGTGTCCTCTGTGCCCTCTGGTGTCCTCTAGCATCCTCTGTGTCCTCTAGCATCCTCTGTGTCCTCTGTGTCTTCTGTGCCCTCTGGTGTCCTCTGTGTCCTCTGTGTCCTCTAGCATCCTCTGTGTCCTCTAGCATCCTCTGTGTCCTCTGTGTCTTCTGTGCCCTCTGGTGTCCTCTGTGTCCTCTGTGTCTTCTGTGCCCTCTGGTGTCCTCTGTGTCCTCTAGCATCCTCTGTGTCCTCTGTGCCCTCTGGCGTCCTCTGTGTCCTCTAGCATCCTCTGTGTCCTCTGTGTCCTCTAGCATCCTCTGTGTCCTCTGTGTCCTCTAGCATCCTCTGTGTCCTCTGTGTCCTCTGGTGTCCTCTGTGTCCTCTAGCATCCTCTGTGTCCTCTGTGCCCTCTGGCGTCCTCTGTGTCCTCTAGCATCCTCTGTGTCCTCTAGCATCCTCTGTGTCCTCTGGTGTCCTCTGGTGTCAGATATGGATCAATATTCTGTTACTGTAATGTCTATTTCTCTCCTCTCATGTTCTCACAAACATCTTGTAGTTACTGTTTAGCTGTAAAATGAGAAAGTTTGTGACGGCAGCCATGTTGAGATCTGCTGACTAACTACCAAACACCGCCCACCAGCTGGAGCACAGCCAATAGGAACTCTCTCTCTGATGACCTGTGATTGGCTGAAGTCTTCCATCATGGGCTAGATTTGTTTAAAGCCTGAAATCAGAGTCATGAGGAGGTGCAGAAGTCCAGTTTTCTCTCAGATCTCTTCAATTACAACATGCTGAAGGGTTATTACTCCCACCCCATGAGAGACACCATCAGAGCTCTGGAGAGCTCCTTCAGTGACAGGCTGCTACACCCTAAGTGTACGAAGGAGCGTTACAGAAGGTCCTTCCTGCCTGCAGCTGTTAGACTCCACAACCAGCACTGCTCCCAGTAAACCACATACACATTCACAACAAACTCACCGGACATACGTGCAATAAGGACTTTATGTACAATTATATCATTGATATGATGGACACATTTTTTCTGTCTTTACTTTTTTCTTCTATTTTCTATTATGTATATACTAATTTATTTTATTTGTATTGCTGCTGTAACGTGTAAATTTCCCCACTGTGGGACTAATAAAGGAATATCTTATCTTATCTTATCTTATCTTATTATGGAATTTTTGCCCAGTGATGCCAAAAACTTGCTGCCTACTGAAACTTCAGAACTTCTTTGAGATCAGATAGATCCGATCGTCCCACGACGCATGAAGTGTCAGTGAATGAAGGATATCTCAGCTTCATTACAACAACTAATACATCCCATAGGTGTGAATGTGAGCATGAATGGTGTCTGTCTCTGTGTGTTATCCCTGTGACAGTCTGGAGACCCGCCTGGGTTGACCCGCCTTCACCCAGAGTCAGCCGCCAGTAGGGATAAGTGGTATCAGATGATGGATGGCTGGATGGATGGATGTTCATTTGTTAATGCATGTTCCTAGACTGACAAATAATTACTTTTTTCATTGCATGTAGGGAACATGTGAAATATGTACTAGATGCTGCACTATTAAAGCCTGTAAAATTAATATGGCTCGATAATGGTGCTCACATGTCCACAATAACAGAAAAATAATCAATTATGCAATGCCTGCTATATTATATTAAACTCTCTCTGCTCTTTTTCTCTTGCTTTCTCATTGCTTCACTTATTCATTGTTGTAGCATGTCAAAAACAAACGCTAGTATAGCATTTTTTAAACGCATTAGCCTACAAAATCCCAAATAGCCCATGAAAGAAGTTATAGTCCCACATTATTCATTATGCATCAACATTAATTATTAGTTATTCTCCGATGGATATAGCTGTTTGTTATGTGTAGAGGGTATGTGTGCCGGTGCGCCGCTGTGCCGCTGTCCTGGGCACATACAAATTTTATAAAATTCACAGGCAGAAAAAGAAAAATCATGCTTGACTCTGCGGTAGGCTACTCCTGACTGAAGGAGACACGCAGCTTCGCCAGCCAATAAAAATACAGCATTTTTAGGGGAGAACAGAGCGGCGAGCAGAGCAGAGCCGTCTCCAGGACGCCTCTGGGATGTGCCGCTGTGTGTCTGGTGGTCCAGAGTGGCCGCTATCAGCTCCAGGGGCGGCTTCACAGCCGGAACACCGGTTTTCCAGCGGTTCCCACCAGGCTCAAAGTCAAACACACCGCCGGTTAGGTTAACAGCATTTCACTTGATGTTGCCCAGTAAAAGCAGAAGAGGAAATGGTGAGATTAGGGCGGCATATATGTCAAAGCTTACGCGATAATAACACGCAACCATGTCATACTCACAAAGGGCGTTATATAACGTCCTAAAAATTATGCTAAATTTTGGTGAATAAACACAGGCATGGACATTTCAAAGGGGTCCTTTGACCTCTGACCTCCAGATGTGTGGATGTAAATGGGTTCTCTGGGTCCCCACCAGTCTCCCCTTTACAGACATGCCCACTTTATGATAGTCCCAGTCAGTCTGGATCAAGTCCTAGTCCAGTCAGCACTCTGACACACTGACAGCTGTTGTTGCCTGTTGGGCTGCAGTTTGCCATGTTCTGATTGGAGCAGATTGTTGATGCTAAAGTCAGAACCTGGGAGGGTTTCTGGACAATATCTGTTGTTAATTGATTTACAATATGAAACAAACGTGTACAGTACATTTGTTGCATAAAGCAATACAACATATCATCATACTTTTACTTCCTCTCACTCCTCAGAGTAGTTCTACAGAAAGTCAGTGTATGGGAGGCTTCATAAATTAGCCCTGCGTGTTTCTAGTCCAAGGTTAGCTGTCAGCACAATTTCTACAGGAGTGTACATGGGGTGTGATTTCTCATTCCTTCAATCTACCTCACCAGCTTTCGACTATTTTCCTTTGTTTCCCAGAGTTTCTTCCCAAAACCCGCAGAGACCTCAGCTTGACTTGTTGCATCCAGTCACAGTTCTTACTTTAGAGTGATCCCGCTCCCCAAAGCTCCCTCTAAGCCCTCGGCCCCGTGCACTGAGTCTCGATTTTTGCAATTCCTAGTGAGTGAAACTCAGCAAGGGCAAGATGCTGTTCAGCCATCTGAAACAGAGTCAACTAAAGTGCAGGCTTAAATGCAAGCGTTATCTCAGAGGGCACTGTGAGTCAAGTTAGCAGCCAGAGAGAGCTCGACAGAGAAGAGAAAGGGAGAATAGCATTAATTAGAATTTACCATAAGTGGAACTTATTTTGCACTGCATGCGCTGTAAAATTCATCCAGCAGTAAATAGTGCATGTACCCTTATGCTGAGGACTAGTTTTTAGCTGTGGATTTATATACAGTTGGTACACTATCCGTGTTCATGGTAATGAAAGTACATACAGTACCACCCAATGCAACAGAGGACTAAGATGCAGTTTATCAAGCTTTTTCTGCACACACCGTCCCTGCTACTAGGATCAGCTCAGCGTTAGCTTGTTTTCATGGGAGTTTTTGGCAATAATAAAAACAGAATATCAACAGTCTTTTCCCTGCATTTAGAAGTTCAAGTACAGGTATCAGCTAAATTTATATTAAACCTGTATTCATCAATATAACAACGGATCGTATGGTTTCTGTGGGAAGATGGGTCATGGTCGTGTCTCTGTTCATACATCTGGAAAAGCTCACGGCCGGACAGGGGCGGAGCCAGCTGCTGTAAACATTCAGGGCTCATCCCAGACCAAGGAAGGGTGCAGGGTTCGGTGGGAATCTTTCAGCATCAGGATTTAATTTAGATTCCTGGGGTCACCATTCCAGATAATAGGTTAAACCACTGGTTAAACCATTACCATATCTCAGTCATTTATAAAATATTATTCGTTCTTCTTCTGTTATTTAAATTCTGATTAAAATACTCAACAGCAACACCTGCAAGGCAGCCACGACTGACAGTGTGTTGGTCCAGAGATGATGTCCAAATGTCATCTTCAGTATCTAAGTAGTCTATCTAAAGTACCTGATGAACTGGCAGTAAAGTAAGATCCAGCAGAATATCAGGAAATTCATTATAACGTGTAAATTGTAAACTACTTCTAAACACATAACAAAACAAATCCTGTTTATTGAGCCGTAGCGTGATACTTGTGTTAGGCAACACAGCAGTTAGCTGTAGCAGCCAGTCCGTCGCACTCCATGGTGGTCCCGCCGTGGGTCAGCGTCTGGACAGCTGAGCCGGGGGTCCGGGCTGCCTGGGTGGCGCGGCGGCGGCAGGAGTCGGACCCCGCCGGGGAGTGGATGGAGAGAGCTCCGCTCGAGGTTGGTGGCTCGCTGCTAAGGCTTCACCGTCAGCTCTCCGGGCCGAAGACAGCAGACTCTGGTGTGGCCAACGGACTGCTGTACAGGCAGTTTACCGACAGGCCTCTAGTGACACATTACACACAGGTTTATTCCCACCCTGAGGCTGCACGGTGAGGAGTCAGGAGTTTTACTGCTTGGTTTTTCATTTTACATAAGAATGTAGGAATAAGTAAATAACTAATCTATGAAACAAAGATTTTGAGAATAAAAATTAAAAAAACACATGTACTCCATAAGGAACGTGTTATATAAGCAGCACTGAGCCCATACATAAAGATGCAAATTACAAGAAATAATTTAATAAATGACATGACACCGTGGGTTGGTTTTTCTTCCCCACTGGTCCAGTACTTCTCTCCCATCCCCTCTCATACTCATCATGTTGTTTTTGAGTCAGGGAGGTTTTTTTCCACTTTCCTTATTTTTGTGGCAACAGTTTGTCAGTGGATTTATGGCATGCAGATTGTCCTTTTCAACTGGCCGTCATGTGATGGCCAGGTCATTGAGCCTGTCTTGGCCCACGGTGCTCCTTCACCATGTGGGCCAGTTGTTAGACAGCCTTCACGGCGGGAAACATGTCTTCATCAAGCATCTGGAACACAGTAGCTGTGACAGTCTTGTTCTCCATCCTTCTCTTGAAGATTTTTTTTTAGCCTCAAGTTCTTCAGGCTTTAAATGAATCCTATAATGGGTGACAAAGCTTGTGAGGGCTTCCTCAAAGAGTAAGGTCTCTGTGGTCCGGTTGCAGGCTTGAATACCTAACATAAGCTCTTCTCCCACACCTGAAAACTGATGGGTGAGCTTCTCTACAGCAGTAGCTCAGTCCGTAAGGACTTGGGTTAGGACGCGGAGGTCACTTGTTCAAGTCCCCCATGGACCAAGACCAACTGGTTGCTGGAGAGGTGCCAGTTTACCTCTTGAGCACTGCCGAGGTGCCCCTGAGCAAGGCACCAAACCCCCAACTGCTCTGGGCGCTTGTCAGGAGCAGCCCCCTCACTCTGACATCTCTCCATTGACGCATGTATATGTACTGTGTGAACAACAGAGTGTAAAACTGAATTTCCCCATTGTGGGACTAATAAAGGAATATCTTTCTTTCTTTCTTTCTTTCTATCTCAACACAACAACAGAGATGGTCAGACTGGAGGTTGATCAACAGGCTGACTCCACCATCCAACCATCAAATCTGTTTTGTTTCTCCCTGGGACCAATAGGGAGCTGGATATTATTTGCCTCACATAAGGTCGTGGCCCTCTTGAACACATCTTCACCACCAGTCTGCAGAGCTCTGTCTAAGTTTGAGGGATTGCTGTCCTGTATTTAACTGCTCCAAACTTCCCCCTGCAAGTACCGTCGTAGCCCTTCTGTTATGTCTGGAAGACATCACCAGCATGAAAAGTGTCTTTGGCTTGTGGATCCCCAGGGCCATGGATGCGTTCATGGTGCTGAGTCATATTAAAATGACAGGAAAGTTTGTCAGAACACTACTGACGGACCTCAGCCGGCTGGGGTATCTCGAGTTTGTATGGCCTTAATGCAATAGTTCAGGTGTTTTGAAGTGGGGTTGTTTGAGGTACTTATCCATAGTAGGTGTATATCTACTAATTCTAATGTAAATTTCTTATCTTATCTTATCTTATCTTATCTACTGTATATCTAGGCCTCAAACACAGTGAAGTCAGCTAACACAGAGCTAACCACAGATAAAATTAACTAGTCAGCAATCCATATTTGGCTAGTCACCATAACTCACTGCCACGACCTACTAGCAATGTCACCTGTCTGCTAGAGCTGAGCAGTAAATAGATTTTATCAAATAATTTCAATTTATGGTTTGGACGATGTGTAAAAATGAAAAGTGATTTTCTCTTTAACTTGAGTAATTATGGTACAGAGCTGCCATCACTTCGCTGAGCTTGTATAAAAAAAACATCCTCATAAATAATAATCCATACACTCGTTGAGGTGACATGACTGATTGTAATATCTGAACACAACACTGGGACAACAACCCCCCATTAACATGTTAGGGAGGACCTATGGATGCTCATACTGTATTTCCATAGTAACAGACCTTTTACTCCACCGATTTGTTGCTCCAGTGAGAGGAAACATTATATGAACCTAAAGATTTCAGTCCGATGGGTCAAAGGCCACAGTTTTGTCTCCCACAGCGAGCGCAGAGGGTGAATACTGTGCAATAAGTCAATAGCTATAACTCTATTTCTTCCTCTGTAACTCTCCAGTTGCAGGACATACTGGGACCAATATGAGGTAACAACATAGTACGTTAATACATTTTGCATCGAGCCTCCAGGCGTCAGGTTCTCAATAGTCCCTCCATCTTGGCTCAAGGGGCAGAGTCCCATATAAGACGGCTTTGCCTTACAATCTCCCAACTTTGATCCAATACTGTCACTGAAGTTTTTATTGCCATTTGGGCCTGAGAGTGACAGTCCTGCAAAATTGATGAGACCTCTAGTGAAAGAAAGATATCATAAGCTGCCAGGTATTGATGCATTCATTCATCATTTATTTCTGAAGCTATGGTCAGCAAGATTTTCAAGTTTGTGTCAATTTTAAATTATCTTCAAATATAGTGTGGAGTAAATTAGTAGGATTGTAAATTCATGTCTGGATTGTGTCTAAAATTAACCGTTTGGTTCACCTGCTAATGGCTGTTATCATTACCTGTTGGCTAAAATAATGATGGTACGTTTGAACATATCATGTTATTTCCTGTATAGGACTGTGTAGTGGGTAACATTCATTAAAGAGACAAATGACGGTGGGTGGAGATAACAGAGGAGGTGAGGACACACACAGTTAAAATGACATTTTGAGTAATTATGATGTTCCAGAGCGTGATGGATGTAGTTGCTATGTAGAAATGAGGATATGCAGCTGAACATGCTCTACCTCTGTGAGAGAGCAAATAGGCCTGGGCTGCTGCTCATTTTGCTTTTGATATGACAACATTTTTTAGTTTTAAGTTGACAATTCTTCATTATAGTTTAAACCAAGCAGTTTCCATTGTTCAGGTCACTAAAAGCTGCTTTTTTTCTTATTTATACAGTATACACTATCACCTTTCAGGATCAGACATCACAGAGTGCTTCACAGTGAAAGACAAAAGGATTCAGGTCACAGCACAGAAACTGGGTTAGTAAAAGTCTTGAAGGACCTCAGACAAAGTGTTGATGTGGGCAAAGTCTCCGCACTGGTCCTCCTCGATTTAAGCGCTGCATTAGTATAATAGATCACATGAATGAAAGATTAGTTAGTATCTCTGGAGAGGACTGACACCAGAGCCTCTGGCTTGTGTGATGCCTTCTATGTGTTGTGAGGTTTAGAGTTATGAATAAGGAAAGACGGTAGTTTGAGTTAAATATCGACAAAGTCCTTGTGTTCAGTCTTGTGCCTCAAGTCAGTCTCTCTTTACCGAAATCCTCTGAGCTGCCCAAACATTACCATGAAAACATTAATCACTGCTTTCATTGCCATGAGATGATTCTGGAGATAAACTAATGAAATACTGGATGTTTACAGTATACAGAATACGTTCAGCATAAATGTCTGCCATCCAAAATGGTATTTTATTCCCTACTGCAATGCTGGTACTGTAAGGATGTTTCCAATAGAACTCAAAGTGTTTCAGGGATTTCAGTAAAGATGTTTCTTTCTTGAAAAAACATAACTCAGCTTAAAAATGTTGAACTCTGTGAGAATACAAGTAAAAAAATATAGTCATAGCACAGACGCCTACAAGGCAGGTGAGAAGAAAAAACCATCTGGGGATCCATTTTCTGATAGAAATGATCGGCCCACCTGCGTTTTGGACTTTGGAGATTGATGCACTTCAGCCTCTTGTGGTTGAAATGAGAATTACAACAACAAACACATCCTGGTTAAAAAACAAAAAACTAAAAAAAATCCACCTGCTATATAACCTTTTGTTTCTCCTGGAATTTTGTCCTACCTGTTAAAAAATATGTATTTATAAAAAATATAATAATAATAATAAGATCTTAAGTCATAAACACTAGAGAGGAAACGATTCCGATGAGATGTAGAAAATGGATCACCAGATTTTTCCCTCTCTTGACTCCATACAAACAGGATGTACATGATTACTTTTTTGGACGCACGGTTGGGTGTAAACACCTGAATAATATCAAACTAGCGCAGGTGAAAATGTTTTAATGAGGTTATTTAAAAAAAACAAAAAAACAACGGAAACCTTGTTTTATTCTGGTATAAAATAGCCTCCATAATGTGCACACTCTCGCCTCCATCTCTGGTTTGGGCACCTTGCTGACGGCTCAGTCTGGTCAAAACATTGCACATTTGTGATACTGTAGCTACATAAGCAGGACATCTTATCCTGTTATACTGTTAATCCATCATCGTGATTGTCAAATGGACTGATTACAGTGTTTTACATGAACAAGAATGGATCTGTGTTAACCATAACCATTGATTGGTTGTGCTATTTTGATCAGATATGACATCTAAAAGTTATATTCACCCAGACAAATTTTGCCCAGTGTTTCTGAAGCAGACTGATGAACCTCATGTACCCATATGGGGTTCTAATACTTATTTTGGGGGTTTATTGACCTTGCTAAAACAGACATGTAGAAAATGTTGATGGCATTTTTCGCGTTATAGCAGGGACAGGTTTGCAATCAGGGTCTGCCTCTGTGGCATCAGAAGGTCAGCCACATTTCATAAGTCTAATTTCAAAAGTGAATAGGCCTGATGAAATCTGCAAAATTAAAATGTGTTGTTAGTGCAAGCTGTAGCTCTCTCCAGTGTTCGCTCTGCTCAAGAGTTGCTCCATTAATTGCAGTGGGCTGTGATTATTCACAAGGGTTTATAATTAGGAGGGAGTCAGGAGTGTTTTATGCAGGGTAATTGCGTGCATCTACCCGCCACCATTTCGCCGGGGAGCAGTAAGCTACAGTACCATTGTCGAATCAAGGGAGGCTGCTTTGGCCCTTGTTGCTTGAAATTGATTTTGAAGCACTCATCAAACAGATTGCTTTTTGTAAACATCACTCTTCCTTAATTTTACAGATTCTGATGATACGCTGCAGAGCCATTATGAATTTTCTGTTGAATTCAGATGCATCAGCCGGCTTCCCACCACGAGGTTTGGGGGGAGGAGGTGAAGGCTACATAATATGCAAATTGTTTCATATTCTTCTCAATTTTAAACTCCAGACAAAAATGTATAATCAGTTGTGAAAGGCCAGGCAATTGGAAAAGGTTGTCACCTTCCATTTCTTTGTAATATGAAATGAATAGCACTAAATGGCTGCATGCTATTTTACCTGGGATTGTGTCCTTGCTTGACGTGGGACAAAGACAGAGAGAAGCAGGTTTTGAATTATGTTCCCGAGGCCTGCCACAGGAAAAGAGTTCGTTTACACTTGTATTGTGTTTAATTGCTCCGTGTTTCACTGCATGTAAGAACCCGTTCGCCCTAAATGACTTCAGTCTTGCAGCACTTTGACTGCTTTAATAAAACTTGTCCACGCAAATATGACTGTGTTAACATTTCCCAATCGTTTTTTTGGCTCTCTGCGTCTACCATATGGTGCCATGTGGTGTTGTTTCACAGGCTGCTCAAAATGCAGAAAATTCACATTAATTTTCCCCTATAAAGTCAGGGGCATCCATTTGGATTTGCATGACGTGTCACAGAGGCCACATGGGGACTCGGTGAAAGAGTGCGAGACCAGTCGGCAGCTCCACCAAGGACTGCTGCAGCAGCTGTTTGCCTGGATGTCTGTTCCCAGGTAATGTGCCTCTAAACTTGATGGGCTAGAACAGCTTGCTCTTGTTCCGTTGTGTTCAGCGGGGCTGACTAGCACCGGAGTTAACTTGTCACAAACTCAACATCTACTATCACAGCCGAGGGCTGCCTGCCACATTTAGTGCGCTCTCGAGCAAAATGGATGAAACGGCGCTATGAGATAAGATGACAGGAGACACGAGAAGCATGACTGGTTGCTGTGCTATTCATTATTCAGCAGCAGTGGTCACACAGAACAGGGCAGCACTCGTCTTTTATTTGAAATGGCACGTTATTTAGGTGTTGAACCTTCAGCAAAAATGCTGTTCAAGATGGTGTTTTTAAGACATGACAAGAACTTGATAGTTGTGAACTGTAATTGTGTGGAAAAGGATTTTAAGAGGCTGGTATGACCTCTAAAATATGGAGTATTTTACACCTTCATATCAATGAGAATAACCATTCTGCCATGGCGTTGACTATATTCTGTTGTGCTTCATGAATTACAGCAGAGATGAGGTGGCCCTGTCAGCGCGATGGAGGGAACGTCAAGGACAGAACTGAAAACACTATGAATTTTATATGGTGCACATCATAAATATTCACATCTGAGGAGAGAAGAGACAACAGTGAAGTTGTCAGTATCCATCATCATTCAGCATGAGGGGGCGTTTAGAGCAATCTGCCATGTTTTTATCAATCAAATATAAAATCGAATGTAAAATGTGATGTTGATACCTGTAGCTCTATGCTTGTCATCATTATTGTTTTCAATATGTAACAGTACACAAAATCCAGTAAGTTTTCAGTAAATCTGGGAAAACAAAGATAATAATAACAATAATAATAATAATATATGCATTTTTAGTTTAAATCTATTTTAGAAATGTAAACTTTCAGCAGTTAATGCATTGAAATGCTGTCATATTGTCAAAAACAAAATCAATACATAACTAAAAGAAGAAAACGATTTCTGAAGTGCATATGCTCGTTCATACAGACTGAATAAAATGCACACATGAAGACACATTTTTGGTTTTAATTCTGTGTTATCTATAATGGAGTGTGGTGGCGTACGATGTCTGAACGCTGTCTGAACGCTGCCTGAACGCTGCCTGAACGCTGCCTGAACGCTGCCTAAACGCTGCCTGAACGCTGCCTGAACGCTGCCTGAACGCTGCCTGAACGCTGCCTAAACGCTGCCTGAACGCTGCCTGAACGCTGCCTAAACGCTGCCTGAACGCTGTCTGAACGCTGCCTGAACGCTGCCTGAACGCTGCCTAAACGCTGCCTGAACGCTGCCTAAACGCTGCCTGAACGCTGTCTGAACGCTGCCTGAACGCTGCCTGAATGCTGCCTGAATGCTGCCTGAACGCTGTCTGAACGCTGCCTGAACGCTGTCTGAACGCTGCCTGAACGGTGCCTGAACGCTGCCTGAATGCTGCCTGAACGCTGTCTGAACGCTGCCTGAACGCTGCTTGAACGCTGCCTGAACGCTGTCTGAACGCTGCCTGAACGCTGTCTGAACGCTGCCTGAACGCTGCCTGAACGCTGCCTGAACGCTGTCTGAACGCTGCCTGAACGCTGCCTGAACGCTGTGGGCAGAAGGACTCGGCACTGAGACATATTCAGACGTGGCCGTCATAAATCATATGTTTGAAGTGTATCCACAGATATACCGACTTCAGCTGAACAGTGCGAGCATACAGTTTGACATAAATGACAACAACTGGTTTTCTGCCAAAACTTTACTGGTAACTCTGTTACTCTACTGAACAGTGTGGACAAATAAATGCACCGTATCAGCCCTATTTATAACCAGATATCATTATGTAGATAAAGCGACTAGTGGCAACTTCACTGCTCTCCAAAGGCAACTAGAAAAAAAAAACACTAAATGATGATTTCATGACAAGCTCTTCTTCCTTTAACTGCAGGTTCACTCAATCCAAGCTTGGGAGTGTCATCAGCTTTGGCTCAGATTGTTTTGGTAAATCCTTCACAGTTTACAGGCTGAACAAGTCGATGACGTCTGATGATGTGAAGCGTTCATACTCGAGCTCCATTCATGATTATTGTTGTAGGGATTTGCTTAGATCCACCCTGTTTCCTACAAATTTGGTTTATATACCATAAATTTGTAACAAAAGATGTTTTGATGTCATCCAGATTATGTATTTTATGAGGAAATGTTTTTAAGTAACATGTAAATTCGTGAAATCTCTTGGAAATCGGTAAAATATTCACAGTGTGCTGTTGGAGACCCTGAGTAGGAGTTAGCAGTTACAGATAATGGATGAATGAATGCTTGCTCTTGCAATACAATATCCAGTTGTATCAACTACAGTATGATTTGCCTTTTACTGTGGTTCATTCGCAGCATTGGGTGAAGACGGAAAGATCAGAGTCTTGATTCAGTTCATCTTCAATAGTTTGATATATTTCATAGTGAAACAGACTATGTTCAGTTAAGAAGGAGAAGTAAATATTATCCTTCACATTTACTGGATCTGTCAAAAGTGGGCGTGGCTCCGCTGATATGACCCAGTATGAATCTGTAGAGGACTGTTGGCCTCCACTCACGCCTCCCTCACTCGTCTTGCCAGACCAGGATGTAAAATAAATAAACTGGTGCGAAATAACTGCAGACTGAGATCCAAACACACCGCAGTGATCTATAATATCACAAGCTAGCTACTTTGACCCACACAGAAGACTTTCCGCAGCAGAAAGAGCACATATAACACTAATAACTAATTAAAAGCAGTTGTTTTATGATATAAAACTGCCAAGTGAATGCATAACACTACGTCTACTGACAGCTGGTAAACACAGCAGAACAATACAGTGACCACATCTTTGATGAGGCTCGTCTAAACACCACAAATGGAAATAAATTTTGGCCTGAATAATAACTGCAAACACCTTAGCAGACATGTGCTGCCCTACCTGATATTTACCTCATTGTAGTAACCCTTAATTCAACTCGTCCTCGACGAGACGACTTCCCACAGCTGGAGCCCCTCCACCTGCTGCTTCATGTTCAGACCACACTCCATTAAGGCGGCCAAACGGCGTGCAGCCAAACGGCGTGCAGCCAAGGCTCCGGTATACACAGTATGAATGTGATGCAGTGCTTCCTCTCTCCGTACAGACTGAGTGGTCCTTCATGCACCCCATGTACTTGATGTCCTGAGGCAAGTGGATTAATATTTTAATCTTGAACCTTTATTGCACAGGGTTGTCCCAAATATTCTTTTGTGTGCACAGACATCAGATGAATCCACTCACTATGCATTATCTATTTGTCCACTAAATTACAAATAAAACCCATGACAGCATGCTTTACTGAGACTACAAGGAACCACAAGGGCATTATGGCTGTCATGGTGGCTACTAATGCATACAGGCTGTCTGAGAAAGTTTTCATCAAAGTGCTGCATACAAGTACAACAGGGTGAAATTGCCACTATAGCGCTGTTGTAGAGTGATATGATGGCAGCCATTTCCATTTTTTATGAAGCACAGCTTATCAACACATTTAAAGCCGATCCATCTTTAACCAGTCTGATTGTTTGCCTGAAAGTGCTTCTTGTACAAGAGGTCATCAGACCCTTCCTGTCACATCAGCATCCATCAGCCGCACACACACACACACACACACACACATATCAATCAAAGAAATGCTATCTTTAATCCTATCTGACATGGCAATCTGTGTTCGATGGTCTGCCACCTCACGATTACCAATTCCCACACAGAGATTACAGCTTCGTGCAACCCCACGCTGACTGGAGCTCTTAACAACCTTGCTCCCAAGGTGCCTCTGCAAATGGGCAACATGATAATGTTGCTGCGTCTACATGCCAGAATGACTCTGGCACATCTAGGAGCGAAATTAAAACATGAAAAAATGAATAACAAAAGCACAATAAATACGTTTTTCACCACAAAGAAAACTACCATTCCCAAAGACTATGTGCTTAAAAAAGACACTTGGTTTTATAGTGCTGACCATGTAAAAAACACAGGATAATGTTTTTGCACCTGTTTGGCCCAGTCAGGATAATTTACATTAACATTTATTTAACATTTTTGAAAATATTGTATGCTTTTTGCTTGTTTTGTTGCCCAGAGTTGGAAGAATAATACTGTTCTCATGGCTGCACAGTAAATGTGACGCTATATACAGCCAGCAGCCGGTTAGTTTATCTTAGCTTAGCATAAAGCTAAGCTAAAGGGGTAAACCGCTATCCTGGCACTGTAACAACATCTGCCTACCAGTACTTTTAAGCTCATGTTATACCAAGACTGTCCTCCCAATAACAACGACAGCAATCACAGTCACATTCACAACAAACTCACCGGACATAAGTGCAATAAGGACTTTATGTACAATTATATCATTGATATGATGGACACATTTTTTCTGTCTTTACTTTTTTCTATTTTCTATTATGTATATACTAATTTATTTTTATTTGTATTGCTGCTGTAACGTGTAAATTTCCCCACTGTGGGACTAATAAAGGAATATCTTATCTTATCTTATCTTATCTTATCTTATCTTATCAGTCCTTTCAGCAAAGCCAGCCTCAAGTGGCCATTTGAGGAACTGCAGTTTTTGGTACTCACGTTGTTCTCAGGTTGTAGTTTAGGATTAACTGATTACAATTTGAGGGTCAACGGTCATCGTCACGTGACGTTATGTCCGCCCCATTCTGGTGAATGTAATATCTCAGAAACTCCTGGAGGGACTTGTAATACATCTGTCACAAACTTGGACTCGATTTTGGTGCTCAAAGGACATAGATATGCTAATTGTGACAGTGAAATGTCAAACAGGATAAAATGATGAAGTGATGACGTTTTGGACAGACGTGGATGTAAACTGTAACTGATTGGCAGAAGCATCCAGTAGTGAGGAGTAATTCAGGTTGACCCAACATGCTGTTCATCTAAAGTGGTTTGTCCCATACAGGCTCTCTCTTGTCCCGTAATAACGGCTACTCTACTCTGATCAGCAGACAGGACTCTGACAGATCCTAGGTCTCGTACAAAAGCAGCAGCAAATCACACTGATCATGTCCTGGTGTTGCCCGTTTGCAGAGGCACGTTGGGAGCTCCAGTCAGCGTACGGCTGTGCAGCTGTAATCCCTGTGTGGGAAGTGGTAATCATGGGGTGGCAGACCATCAAACAGACTGCTGTGTCACATAGAATTAAAGATAGCATGGACGATGACCTGTCATCCAATCACAGGCCCTCATTTGCGCATCAGCTCCGTAGCATAAATGCGCCAATTCTTGCCAAAAAGAACAGGTTTTGGTGATATCTGGTGATGTTCAGTCTGTTTGGCAGGTGTAAACAGGCCAGCCGTTAGGAGTTATGGGCAGGGGGGCAGACTTCATCCACCACGACTCCAGGTCGTCTAGTTTCATGATACCAGTCTCTTCACTCCAGCTTCAAAACTGAGCCCGTACAGCAGGTCTGATTTGCTAGTCTGCCTGGCTCCTCACCTCTGTACATTCAGCCTCTGTTGAAGACTCAGGTTTTCATGGCCTCATACAACTGGTCTCCATGTGAATCTCAGGTCATCTGTCTGAATCTAGTCTTACAAAATAGTACACAAACTGTCCCAGGGAAAGCCTCAACCTGCCAGGAATGAGACAACTATTCAGGTGTTTTGGTGAAACTGACTGGCCAAAACTCCCTGGAGTCGCTCACACAGAAGAAGAAGGTGTTGATGGGACTGACAAGCACAGAGGCTGATAACCAGATGTGTCCTGGTTTGGTGTATCCAGATGGAACTGGATTAGTGGAAAATGCCGTTTACAGATGACTATAAAAGAAAGGGGGTTAGCTGTTGAAGTTTGATGTTTTGTCTTGTATGTATGATTCCAAGATTAAAGCTCCGGCAAGGCTGCCCTCCTTCAGACGCCTCCCATCCCTTCATTACTGCCACAACACACAATCTGTCATACCTGCTGCTTCTTCACATTTTTCTTTGTCCAGAAATGTGTCCGTTGCCTCTCTGATTCTCACATTTTCTTGTCCTCTCTTCACCCTGGATTTTAATTTTTTGAGCCTCTGATCAGGGCTCTCCACAAGGATATGGTCCATTCTAATGCCAGTATGCCTTCATATTTGCCTGCCTGATTGTAACGGAGAATTAAGCTTCTAGTGTGTTTTAGCCTACACAGTCTGTAAATAGATATTAATATTTAAAACCATGCCTATTCCTGACTGATCAGAAATTTTGTAATTAACAATCATTGACCTTAATTATTATTTCTGTATTGACACCTTTATTCTAAGGTTTATCAAGACATGCCACGATGATGATTCATGTATAAATGCATCCTTTTATTCGATGGAAATAAAAATGTTTTGGGGATAAGCTTGTGCAGCTACAATAGTCAGAAGCAAAAAAGACGCGACTTAAGCTTGTCAGCGATGATTCAACGAAAGCCCTCTGTGGATGTGAGCTTGACCTAAACTCAGCATGCTGAACCCACCGGTGAGAAGTGGGTGGCAGTTTTCCCAAACACAGGGAAAGTCAGCTTGGTCAGCATGTTCATGATGGTCTGACTGGTCCTCAGTGTGCTCAGATTGTCTCTCTGATGACCGGTAATGATCAGACTCAAACAGATGCAGCACACAGCTGATCAAAATGAACTTCAGGTATCGGTGAACTGAGTCGTGTCATCGAAGGACTTCTCTCTGGCTGTTCAAAAGGACAAAGCAAAAAACAGAAACCAAATACTCATGGATAAAGTAGACTTGGTGAGTCCTGATGGCCCTTTTCCTGTTTTGCATTTGAAATGTTTTTGTCTTTTTGAAGTGGAAGATCTCAGATATATATTGTCTCTTTAGCACGATTCAGAGCTGGGGAACTGCAGTCAAACAGAAGAATGAGTAAAACTACAGAGTTTTATTCTTAATGCACCTCAGCTGTTGATCAAGCAGCTATAGCTGTGAGTGACTACTACCTCCAAACTGAGCTGAATAAACTGCTCAACATAAACTGAATATGTAATACCAAAGAACAGAGTCTGGGCCATCAGATGATGTTCAGGCTACATCCTGCAGGGTTTAAACTTTCTGTTGCCGTCTGGCTGGACCACCGCCAAGTCTCCTAACCCTGTCCAACCAATAGATTTATACAAAATTAATGAAAAAGGTTTCCAAATATAATATTTCCTGCCAAAAAGTCTTATGAAGCAGTTGTGTGGTTTTAAAGTCAGATCTGCTTTTCAGAATCAGCAATAAGGTGAATAGTAATAACAAAGCTGTCGTTTATTTCTTTCACAGTTCACTCAGTCTATTGCCGACACTAAAATGTGAGGAGATTTGATTATTTTGTTCATGTCCTGTTGCTCCATGACTGGCTGGCAAATCAGCAGCAGCACAAATGAAACAAAACTAACCAAACAGCTCCAGTCGACTCGAACAAAACTAATGGAAACAAAGAATGACTCAGTGCTGTTTAGCTGAAGCTGTTTCTGTTTTAGTGCTAGTTCTTCCAGCGTTACTATGGCTGCGTTTATCAGCACACTTCTCACAGATCAACTGGCTTAAACAGCCTTGTTAGTTCCTTTGTGTCTCTGATGGTATTGTAGGCGAGGCTGTAGGTCTGTTGAATCTTGTAACTTATTTTTATTACAGGACTTGAAGCTTTAAGCTCTGCCGGCAGCCCCCGTCAAAAGTTAATTGCACGGTCAATTCCAAATCGTTGACAACTTGTTAGATAGATAAACCGAAGTATTGGACACAGGACCTAATGGTAAATAATGTAAATAAATGTCTACAGCACACTGGTTGGTAATCTATCTAACAGCTGTAGATACATTTCACTCTGAACTACAAATGTCAGCCTGCAGGTGGCGCTAAAGTAAAAGTCAAGGGATGAGAAAAGCCAGTCGGGTGTACTGTCTAGAAACCAGGAATGTCTGTACCAAACTCTGTGACAATCCATCAGGTAGACGTTGAAATTCTTCACTTGAAGTGAGCTCGGTAAGCAAGTCCATCCACACCCTCAGAACGTTTATTACAGCTTTCTGTGGAGCATTCATTTCCCATATCTCCCATATCTCCTTAACTTCAGGTTCACACTAGACGTGGACGCTGCAGTGTTTTTCAGAGAAGCGCTGCCTGCGTTACATAAACCAACCAACTGTTTACTCAGGACGCACCACAGAGCTCTGTGGACACATCTGGCAACAAAATACTGATAATCCACTATAAACTATATAACTTCCATGATCTACTACAATAGTATGTAAAATCAGAATTAGATTTTCTGATAGATGATAAAATATGTCCCTCCCCCAATCACATTTAAAAATCCATCGCTGATTTTTGTTATAAATATCCTCGTGTCCAACGGCAGAACAGCAGAATCGCTTGTTAACCGTTGTGGTAAAATGTGATTCTGGTGTGAACGACCAGGCTTCTGATTGCTTCTGCACACAGACTGTGTAAGATATGGACATATTCTCCATAGTTTCTGAAGAGCAAACATGAATCTCAAAGTAGGCGGCTCCCGGTGGCCTCTGGTCGTCACCATCTTGTCAGTGACGATTCCAACTAATCCAAAAATGGGCAAAGAGGTGGAGTGTGGATGGAGCTGAGGCGGACCTGATGAAACCCGGTTCCTGAAACACACCCACCTAGCTCGACAGATACCAAGCTAGCTAGCTGAGGCTAAGTAGCTAGGCTATATCATGCAAAGAGAACAGGCTAAAACACAGGCTACATGCTACTCTGTGTAGCTGGCTAACGTTAACCGTTGAATTGTTTTCAGTGGGATGCTACTGAGGCCCAAAGTCCTGAAAATAATGTGTTCATGCAAACTGAACTCTTGGTCATTTGTGTGCACAGGAATTTTGTTCCAGATGTATGATTGTTAATAGTTAACCATTTAACCGATAGCTGACATTTTAACCGATTAACATTATTAGTTAAACTGTTAAAAGAAATATTACTAATTAGTTAAAAAGCTGAGAAAAACGCAGAGGAGTGGCTTGTCACTTTAAAGTTGCATTGCACTTGGTGATGTATGGCTCAGATGGCGGCTCGGCCTTGGATACCCGTTCCATGAAGCTCTCTACACGCTTTTCTTGAGCTGATCTGAAGGCCACATGAAGTTTGGAGGTCTGTAGCGACTGACTGCAGAAAGTTGGTGACCTCTGAGCATGATGTGCTTCAGCATCCGCTGACCCCACTCCATCAGTTCACTGAGCTCCTGACAGCGACCCATTCTTTCACAAAGGTTTGACCCATGTCACCATGTACAGCAGTCCTGTTTAAATGAGGCTTCAAAGCTGTAAAACATTTACCTAGTTTAAGAAGTGTGTTGGCAGTGTAGAGTGGAGTATGACAAACAGGGGAGAGCCTGCAAACGAAGGGAGGCCTTCAGTGCTTTGTGTGATTATTCCTGAACTGATCAAAGAATTAAAAATAGAAAAAATATGGAAATGAGGCCAGCCTAAACATTGCTTCCCTCTGGAGCGTAGCCGATTTTTCCTCTTCAGCAGTTTCATCTTATCCAGTAGGATTTCATTTCCAAAATGTCTAGACCTTGACGGTTTACTTTCCTGGTTCTGAGCTCTCGCACTGCATCAAAATGCTTCCTCCTCTCCTTCTTGCCACTGAAGACCTGATCCCAGCCAACCTCACTGGTGCTTCCTTGTATCATCGACTGGATTTTATGCTGTCCACACCACCCTCGCACTCGAACAATTGATTATTCCTGTGTGGGATTCTAAACAGACGCTCAGAGCAGAGTAATGGACAGACTGCTGTTTGCTCCTCCGAGTTAACTAGAAGATTTTGTGGGGATGATCACATGCAGCTCACTCCACTAGCAACACTTTCATCATCCAGCGCTGCTTCCTCTGGATCCACATTTCTCCCTGACCTTTGATATCACCTTTAAAATCTACCTCAGGGAAGAGTAAAAGACGTTCACGCTCTGTGCCTGCTAGTTGGCTCGCCTGCCTCTGGATTAAGTCGTGATATTCACACAAGCTGCTTATATTGTGCAGATACGGAGTTTTGAGGTACCGATTACTTTGTCTGAAAAACACGAAATGCTTACATGGAAATGAGGTAAATGAGGTCAGGGAGGAACGACCATCAAAACAAACAGTGGAAAAGGAATGACAATAAAAGAATGTTTCAAAATGAGGTGCTGAACATTTTTTTGCAGAAATGTGCAAAATAATGTCCAAGAAAGGTACACATGTTCATAGTATTATGTATAGAGAATACAGTATGTGAAATTATGTACAGAGATGATATCCAGATGTGTGCTTCAATTTAACACAATGTCAATGTGACATGTAGTGTCTGTGGGGCAGGGTGGGAGTCCATGTTAGTGGGTACCATGGGTGCTGGAAGTAGTTTGTTTTATGTCCCACTTTCTTTTTAAGGTTGCAAATCACTGTATCACAAATGCCTCTAAATTGTGACATGATAAAAAAAAAAGACCTTTCAATCATTTCCAGCCACCCCGTGCATGTCCAGACTGGGGGGTGTCAGAAGTGTCTTTACTCTCCAGATGTTCGTGTTAATCTGGTCAGCAGCTGTCTCACGTAACTGAACCTGAACTGAAGCCTTGACTTTACGTATTTTTCGACAATACGTACAGTACGTAAACACGAGGTTGATGCCCAAAAACAAAAAGCACTAAATAATGTAGTTATTCGCATTTTGCAAGCGGTGATGCAGAGTGTTGGTCTTTATCCAATCATAATTAACCACTGTGTTGCCTAATTCGAATAAAATCACAGTGATCTGACATCCAGCCCCTCGCCTGGGCCTCGCCCTCGTCTGGACCTCGCCTGGACCTCGCCCTCGCCTGGACCTCGCCCTCGTCTGGACCTCGCCTGGACCTCGCCCTTGTCTGGACCTCGCCTGGACCTCGCCCTTGCCTGGACCTCGCCCTCGCCTGGACCTCGTCTGGACCTCGCCCTCGCCTGGACCTCGCCCTCGGCTGGACCTTGCCTGGACCTCGCCCTCGCCTGGACCTCGCCCTCGCCTGGACCTCGCCCTCGCCTGGACCTCGCCCTCACCTGGACCTCGCCCTCGTCTGGACCTCACCTGGACCTCGCCCTCGCCTGGACCTCGCCGCCGCCCGGAGCCACAGAGTGCTCGCTGTGCAGTACACCATCTCTCCTTGTGGGGAGGTACAGGATTTCCTGTGTGACTGCCATCTGGGATGGACTGTCCTCAGTGAGAGGCGTCGGTGCCGATGCCATCACCTCCTCTCATTTACCATGCTTATGCTATGTGACTTCATATCCATACAACTTCTATGATTACATTGTTTACACAAGCACCAAGTTCTTCAGAGATCTAGACTCTCCAGACTGACACATTTAACTTTAAATAGTTCAAAGATTCCCTCTGGGGAGAGCATATTACCTCAGAGCCCCTTTAGGGTTCGATGTCCACCCACCACAGTCTCACAAAATCCTGTCACTCATTGTGGCGAAGCTGGTGGGTTCAGGGTGGGAGGGGCCGGCCACAATCTTTCCTGCCCACTTCAGGGTCCTGGAAACATAAAGGTCCAGGAGGGATGGCAGATTTCAGCCAATCACCTCTGTGAACGATACGCTGCAGTCTGCTCTGTCCTTGGCTGTGGCAGCAGCGCACCAGATGGTGATGGAGGAGGTGAGGATGGACTCAATGATGACACTGTAATAGTGCACCATCACTGACTTTGGCAAGTTGAACTGAAGGAAGTTCATCCTCTCTTGTGCTTTTTTGACTGAGAGAGAGGTCCTGGGTGATGAAGGTGTCCTGTGAGGCACATGGTGCACGTTGTGTTTGTTTACTAGAAAGTTCATGTGTCTTTTGGGGTGACGAGACAAAACAGGTTTATATTGCAGCCCAGCAGCCCATAATATTAGTGAGTGTGTGGTTGAGAGACAGAGAGACAGGGTGAACCCGTATGAAGTCAGTAAGTCAGTGTTGACCAGATCATTTTAGCTTCTGGCTGGATGTTAGCGTAGAGCTCCGGCACCGAGCAGGAAGAAGCAGCGTGATAATAAATACTACAGTCTTTAGCCGCAGAACCCTTTTAATGGGTTTTGTTAAGCATCCCTAAATATAATGATTTTTCTTACATCACATTTCAGACAGCCTTTTGTGATGCATGCATGTTCATGTCATGATGAAGGTGAAAATATGATTTATTAGTCAGCCCTACTACACTGACTGTAGCCTAGTTTAAACATAACCATGTCCGCCTGCACCGGTCAGGGTTTTATATCGTATACCTGACCCATAAGCCCACATTCACCTGGGTTTTCAGTGTTGACGGTTGTGAATTAAAGCGAGACCAGCTGGGTTGATGCTACTACCAGTTTCGAATATTGAGATAAAATCCAGCATTAGTCAAGCTGTAGTGTGAAAAAACAACATGTCGATGAAACAGCTTGGGCGTCTTCACTGTGAGGACGGGGCGAAGCTAGCTGTTGATGGTCAGGAATCACCAGACAACCAATGTCACGCTGTTTCTCTTCTGTGTCCTACACCAACCTCTGGGCAGCAGTGATTATTTTCGCTTGGGGCCACATGAGAAACCCAGATTGTTTTCGGGGCCCAAACAAACTTTGTCATGATGTGATCTCTAAATTATAGAAAACACATTGTGTGTTTTTATTATACTGAAAATGACTCCAGACAGCATCTTACTAAGAACATTTCATTATATGAGTCTTGAACCTTCTGACCATTCGGTGTAAACAGTGTTTCCATTGACAAAACTACAGAAAACATCAAATCTCTCAGCATGCCGAAAGATAAAAACAGGGTCTGAAATGGACTTTCTTCACTTCCTGCCACTGTGGAAGGCAAGTATTTGCTTTTTGTCTGCCACTTTTGAAACCTAAATGTAGGAATAACATTTTAGATCTGATGTCATTCAATGTTTGATATATTTTACATTATCAATTGAACATTATATACATGATAAATTACAGTGGAGCAGCGGGGGCGGTATTGAATTCACTTTAGCGCCCCGTTGTGACAAAGAGAGAGTTGAGCCGGAAGGTAAAGCTCTCGATCCACCGGTCAGTCTCACTTCCTACTTTCCCCTCTGGTCATGAGGGCTGGGTCATGACCCAAAGACCTAGATCGCGAGTACAAGCGGCCGAAATGGGTTTTCTCAGAAGGGTGGGCCTCGGGATCCCCAGAGCTGGTTAACGTGGCCCAGGAAAGGGAAGGCTTGATTCCCCTGCTGGAGCTGATGCTCCTTTGACCCGACTCGGATAAGAGGTTGACGATGAGTGAGAAGTTTAAATATTTTCTTTGTTAAAACAAAAAAAAAAATCTTGATAAGTTGTTAGGAAGTTAAACAGGTCGTAGTTCTCTCTGGAAAGGTCTCCTTCAAACAACTGGATTTATTCTCACCAGAAATGTAATTTTACAAGATTACATTTGAACCCATCATGATAATAATATTAATATAATAATAATAATAATAATAATAATCATGATAATAATTGTAATTTACCTTCATTTTGCTGAGCCGACCGTGAATGTCTCATGATAATAACTCAGTGGCACCTCAGTTAATGTTAGTAGCTCTGTCATTATCCAAGCAGGAGTCTGCTGCCCACCAACTTCTAGCAGCAAAGGTTTCGAACACTCATCCCGCTGATTTCAACACAGATTTGTTGTTCAAGCGTCACATTATCAGTGAAAAACAGGGTGCGTCCCCTTGGGTTTGAGCTTTTTTTCTCTCCGCCGTGTCCCAATCAAGATGAAACGAGATACAGCATGTTTGTGTCATTGTGCAGCATAACTGTCGGTTATCATCAATAGGAGCGATCGACAGTCACAGAGGCACGACATGCCAAGAAAGCAGACAACTACGGATCTCTATTCCCATCACTAGCGTTTTCCCTCCCTGCCAAAGTGGCAGGTGTGCTGATGATTTCACCTGCTGCTGCCATCAATTTACCTGCAGTTGGCGAGTGGTGGATGCTAATTTCACACCCTGACTGCAAGTCAAAAAAGCAAGTTTGAATAAAAATAAAACCAAGCAAATGTGATGGGGGAAAAAATCCAAGCCTGCACGCCACCATAGACTGTATAAAGATGGAGGACATGACAGCTCCCTCGACCGCCCCCTGGTGGCTGGATGCAGTACACGTCATAAATCCTGCTCCCTCCATCGCGAATGGGACATGGGCCAGGCTAAAAAGTCAAAGTACACCTCAGATTCATTTGTCCCAAAGATGGTGTCTGTCATTTTAGGTTAGTTTCGGGATAACTGCAGTACAGGACATTTTATTTACTGGTACCATTGACTTTGACCTGATGGTCAAAAATGAAGTAATGTGTTGTATCTTAGTGTCTGAGTATTGTAATGTTTCTGTATTTACTGCCTGCTTATGGACTATGGATATAAATACGAATTCTTGCAAAGTTATTTATTTTTAGTTATATTTTTACACATGATGTGTTCATTAACATGCTCAGTCCCTTTCAAATAACAGATAGATAAATAAAAAAGCAAAAGAACATATCACTTCAACTGGTAATTAATATAATGTAAATTAAAGTAATGCAAGTAAAGTGGCACAAAAGTGCAACGCTGTAACTGAGAATAACCACTTAATGGCTTTAACAGCTGATAAATTAAAGACACTACATCCTATCACAGTGAGCTTATATGCAGTACACTGCAGTAAAGCAGTAGATTTAGATAATATGCATTAATAACAACTACTGACTGACTAACAGTATTTAACACAAGCGCTATATCAAACATTTATCGGTTCATTTCACTTCCACTACATCTTGTATGTACACCAGGCTTCACAGAATAGGTCTACTACAGTGTAGTTAAGGTGTATGGTCAGCCTAAACACTACAGTATATGTCAGTACAGGTGTTGGTAAAATGTCCAAAAGGAAAACACTGAATTGCACAAAAGGGAAAGAATACACTTTGTTAGCTAATAATTATCTTTCCAAACAACCACACAGCCCGAATATTCCCACTCCTAAAGGATTCCTGTTTGACGGGCTGTTTTATGTTGCATCTACAAGGTTGCTAATTAAAATCCATACCCCTAATGAGTTTTTAGCACCCCTATTGGTTAACATGATTACCTAAGATAAGAGCAGTAAATTTAGATCCTTTTAATTAAGTGTAAGATTTACAACCATTTTTACTGAAGAGGCTCTAAATTGACTTTCCCTCTGTACGCTCCGTGAACAAGCTGCCTCACCAAAGTCAAACTCTTCGATTCAAGTCCTCCGAAGTTACATTTATTACTTTGCATATGATACGAATGTTTCCTCCAAGTAAGGTTTATGTTTCTGTGAATTACTCCAAGTTGTTTTTGTTGTTGTAGTTTTGGCTCAATCTAAATGCTGTGATATTCTTCCACTTTCTTTTTAGCCACATTAATTATCTCTATGGATGATATGGTGACGTTTGATACAGACATTTCATGGTCCCCAGGTGTTAAATCCCTGATCCTCCGACCATGGGATGGATATAATTCGGTGAAATGTCAACCCTGTGTCCTACGAAATTACACTCCCACACAACTAAACCACACTTTCATTTCAGCAGAAACGTATTTTCTCCCAGATTACGGTCACAGTTTTAAACGAGGTTCACACTGTAAATTGAATCTAAACAAAAATGCATCAAAATTATTTTGTAGGCAACAAAAACACTTGATTAGATTTAGTCGACAATGATGGCTTGGCTTGAAATATTTGTGTTTGTGACATTATTTACTGTAGGTGACAAAAATGAATTACAACGAGTCAATGGTGAGGTTTGTTTTCACACAGGACATGAAGAGTGTCCTGTGTTTGTTTGACCGTCCACCCAGACCTCCTTCCAACGCAGACTTCACAGACTAGGACTAGAAACGTATATGTTTTCCTCAAAATGCAATTGACAATGCAGTTTTGTTGCACATGAATTTAATTTTCAGGAGACCAGGCTGTAAATTTACTACATAGAGGATTCACTCTTGATAATAAATTTATAAACCAACAAATAATTTGTTTTCTGACTAAACACCAGTAAAACTGACATTCCCATCAGCCCCAGTGGTTCTTTGTGTTTTGTGCTAATTAGCAAATTATAGCATATTAACAGGTTGAACCTAGATGGTGAAAGTGATACAGCATGTCACTGTGAGCATGTTAGCATTTAGCTCAAAGCACAGCTGCACACAGCTGCCAGCATGGCTGCTGAGTCCACTGCACTCGCCACCTGTCCGTCTAATTGTAGCTGCTTTGAGTTTACATGCGCAGTGGTCCGTATCCATTCAGCCGTGATCATTTTAGGTAAAGCATATAATTTTTGTGCAACAGCACATTTTCCCAGGAAAAACCTCACTGACAGCAGGTGATTAGAGCACCAAATGTAAAAGCTCTCATCAACTGGACCTGAGTTGAATTATTTGGCGAGAGGGAGCATGAAACAGACATTAACATGAAAAATGTCATAGATTATCACTTGAAACATTGGGAACGCCACACAGAGACCTCCAATGCTGCCCCTGTTTCTGTGTGATTAAAAAGCAATGCACACAGAGTATTAAATTGTCCCGTAGCACAGACAGCAACCCTCGCTGCCACTCTGGCCCTGGAGGTGACGTCGCCTTGGCCCCTTTGTCTAGGCTGCAGGGTAATTGCTTTTCTGCACTGAGGTTATTCATGTTTTGCGATTGGATCATCCAACCTCGAGCAAGGGAAGCCACATTTATGGCAAGGCTGGGTTGTTTTAGTGCTTTGCCTCTGAGCTGATTGTTGCAGCGAGGCTCTGTACCCGCCAGCCAAAGCAGCCGATGATACCAGCATATTCTGTATTCAGTCTACCCCACTATGAAGAAAACTGAGTGCTTTTTATCAAAACTCATTTCCCATCAGAGACAATTTTCCCCATCAGACACATTTCCCCAGTCTATTTATTTCTACCTGTGAAGCCTATTAATTTTTTTTCATTGACCCTTTTGGCTTTTAAAAACACAGCTGAGTCCTCTGTGTCTGTTCTAATGGGATTTTTCAAATGATTTATTTGCCCCTGATTCTCCTCAGCTCAGGTTTTAATTGGTTTCTGAAAAAAAAGTAAGAATATCTCACATTATGTCATCACTAACGGTGTGACATTGAGATGAACAGTTAGCATTAGTTTTCCTGAATTTTAATGAGGTGGCTGTTTTCTAAATATTCCAGCTTACAGTCTAAATTCACTGAATCATATCATCTACAGTTAGAGGGATGCACGGCCTCGCTGTATCCAGGTGTTTTAAATAAAAAAAGTAAAGGAGGACTAATCATTTATTCCTCATCAGCTTAAAAAATGGTTTTAATTAATCAGACATTGTAGTCAAATTACCGCAGTACGCTGCAGCAGACATAGTGTGTCCTCTCTGAATGCTCACACAGATCTTTGACTGACATCTCACTTTATCCTGGCATATATTTGTCTGACATTTTGCACTGGGTCTTCTACAGATCCTGCATATATCCTCTTTTGATTTTCTCCTCACCCCGGGGTCACAAATTATCAGATTGTCTTGCTGACATTTGGTGTGGTCAGAGTAGCTGATACCTGACCTTTCTACCAACTGGTCCCTCCTGGCTTTCGACCGTTGCCCAGCCTGTGTACACTACCAGCAGCATGAATTGAACTCTTAAATATTCTGCGCCTAGTTGACAGCGCCAAGATTTTATTAGACTTATAAAACATGCAGGGGTGGGAAATTGATTGTCTCATTTGACCGGGAAAGCAAATGGTGTGTGGAAAGTACACCTGGATACAGGGAGGTGTCAGAGGAAGTGAATTATTGATTGGGAGAGCTGTTTGATGTTCTGCTTTTGGGGACCTACAGCTAGTCATGTTTGCTAGTTAAAGGCATGATCTGCCCACATGATTCAAAAACTGACTCGATTTGCTTTCAAGCAAAGACTCAAACATTGGTGTTTATACATCAATGCCTGTGCTGACAGGAAATGAATTCCCTTAATCCTCAACCGAGGTCTTATTCTCGTGATTGTGGCCATAATACTATTTGTAGGCAAGTGCTTGTTAGGCTTGCTGTTGAGCTGACGTGCAATGTAAATCTGCAGGGTGGGACTTGGCTGCCTCCCACACATCGCTATCCATCAAACGTTTGCTGGGTTGAAGCAGTATGATTTTTCACATGTCGACTGTTCCCAAGGTGATTTTCAATAGCAGCATGTGTCTGTAACGGTTAGACTCAACACTAGCATGGAGATTGCCACCGCCCACCGCCGGTCGGCCTGAATGAAAAACCGGAGAGGGGTGATTACTCATTGGCCCTGCAGCACCACCAGCAGCAACACCACCACACACGTTCACCCTGACTCGCTGACCTTGGCCAAAGGTTTTGTCAATCAGGCAGGGATCTCTTCCTACACTTGGGTGAACATTGACTTTCAGCTGGCAGGACACTTCTCTGGAGCAGCTGCTGCACCTCCTCCAGGACAAATCTGCCCGCTGGCTCATAAAAAAGGGCCACACAGATGTTGCTCTACCCTCACCTCAACCTTCACTACCACCTCGTTTCCACTCTCTGCCCAAGCAGCTGGGGTCAAAATTTGCAGCATCCCCTCAAAAAAATACTGATAACATGCTTCCATCTGTTTGTCAGGTTGGGTTCAATAAAAGACTTCACTGGTTAAGTTAAAGTTAGGATGTGAAAGTTTGATATGAATTAATTAGAGTTGCTTTTTTCTCATCACAGATTACTGTGATACTAGTGTGCAGGACATTTATTTACCTGAGCTGCAGAATGGACGTGGCCTTTCATTGTAACCAGATATATCAGAGACACACTAAATCCTGTACTTTACGTTTACCTGCGATCTTGATAAATTCATGATAATGTACATTTCCAAAGCATCAGTTCCAACATGGAGCAGCAACATGGTGAGTCTGCATGACTGAGCTGGTCTTTTTCACATCATTACAGTTGTTCTTACCTAATTATTTCTAGACAGGTCTGCTATTTTTCAATTGTTAATGTACCATCCATGAAACTCAACACTCGCTGCAATTTTTTTTTTATTATAAAAATAAAATAAATTTAAAAAAACACTTAACAATAACAATCAATTTAGTTAAAGAACACAGTGTTGTGTGTAAATATACTTGTGAGCCATTTTAGTACAAGTGACTTTCACTTCTCAAAGCTTTTAACCTGGTTTTTATTTATTCTTGCTGGGCCCAAACCTGGTTATTATTTGAGAATGCTATTATTTGAATATCAGCTTTTACTTGAAAATGTACAATATACAGTATGTATAGACGGGTTTCTCGTGTCCAAACATGACCAGGTGCGTACGCATTCAAGGTGCAAAACCGTGTGGGTCACTGGATTGTAGTCAACCGTTGTAATCAATTTAAATTTGTACATTCACGTTGACTATACTAAACTCTGCTCAGTCCGCCCACCAGATACCATCATCATATGATGTATGAGTATGAGAAAGGTTTATTATTATCACCTGTTATGAAATGGGTAACATTAGATCAGACATAGTGTGATTTGACTTGGGGTCCAGGTTCTGTTTGGCTGTAGTTTAAGTTATGTGAGCCGCTCTTGATGGATGCCACAGACATCCTCAGCGATTCCTCAACAGATATAACGTTAATATAAAACTGGAGACTTTTGGTCATGTTATTAGTAGAACCAGTCACGCAGCAGCTCTTTGTATGTCTAGCAGGTGAACATTGACATATTAGATGATTCACTATCAGGTAGCGTGTTGCTGGTTGCTTGCTAACATTAGCGGTTAGCCCTCACGCCCTCTGAAACATTAACGCCAAAAGTCAATACAATACTGCAGATATGTCAGGTTCACATTTAACCAAACGTTAGCTAACGTTAGCTTCCCTGGCTGCCTGCTTGTGCCTGTGGGGGAGGAGGAGCGGCAGCGCCGGTAGACCACCACACATCTTCCACATACCGGAGTGAGCTTTCCCCACCATGGTGTGACACGTAACGCCACCGTTACTACATCGTAACAAAGTCTTGTGTCACTTTAAAGTTTTAAGGCATAGTCGCTAAATAAATGTATGTATTTGTACCTCAGAGTGTGGGTCAATCAACCTGTTGGTGATCAGTTCATTTTAATCAATCTGTGGAGCGTCACATGACCACCTGCTGCTTTTCTAGCGCTGTGTGACTAGAATGCTTTTGCCCATCAGGCCTGGATCCATGATCTCCTTCTGTTTTTAGCAAAGGCATGTGATCCCCAGCTCCAGAGGTGCTGGTCAGACCCAAAATTGTTCTCCCATCATACCAGTGATTGCAGAAACGTGGCGTCCATGCAGGAGACAGGTAGCTGGTTTAGATTGTATGGCCCCAGTCGAACCTACCGTTGCTTCTTTGATAGTATCACCAGATGAGGCTCTCAGACCTGATGCCCACTCGGTGTCAACTGACTGATGATCACCTTGCTAGGACTTGCTATAGCAGCACACTTGGGGCATATCAGTAATTCCCTTTCTCCCCTTATCCTGGCTCTGACTCAGATCCTGCAGGAACTAGCAGCCCACTCAGAGAAAGATGCCAATTAGCCTGTAGAGTGTCATACATGGCTAAGTGGGTCAAACAAGTGGATGAATTCCACATCCTCAGTGAGCCAGATGTGCATGCATTGGTACCTGGGTGGTTCAGGGGTAATCTCCTACCAAATCCATCCTTTCAGCCAGAGTGTGTGCCTCCCTCACATGTAAACCAAGCCATTGAGTTGGCAGCATTCAGTCCACCAGGTTCATCTCAGTTCGGGCACTCAAAGCATGTGTGGAGGCCACCACTAATTGATGTAAGGCTGACTTTTTGTCTTCTGTGGGGGTTGTAAGAAGGTAGCCTGTATATCAAAACAGAGACTTTCTAATTGGATTATGGATGTGATTCTGATGCTTATGGGTCACAAGGCACACCTGCACCTAGTAATGTGAGTATCCCTCTACTCAGAGTGTGTCCATGTCCTGGGCAGCTTTGCAAGGGGTTTCTTTGCAAAACATCTGTGCTGCTGCAACCTTCTTCATGTACCGTCGCTCGCTATTACTGTGTCATTGTTGTGGCTGTTCTCCATGCAGTGGCAGTGGCTTGGTATGGAATGAGTTATCCAGTGCTAAAGCAATGAAATGGCATTAAACTCTGCTGTTGTAGCTCGCATGGTAGAGCGGGTGTCCCATGTACCTAAGCTTTGCTGGGTTCGAATCTGGCCTAGAGCCCTTTGCTGCATGTCGTCCCCTCTGTCTCCCCCCTTCAATAAAAAAATAATATAAAAAAAACAAAAAAAACTCCTGCTACCAACTTGAATAGTGTAAATCAGGAATTGCACAATTGGCACAGACCGTCAATTGTTGTATGAATAGAACCACTTCCATGCTACAAGTCCGCGGATGCCAAACATTATTAGGAAATAATTAGGCAAAACTGTTTGCACTTTGTTTAATTGAGCAGCCGAGCAGTTGAGCCACCACAGTATCCCAGGCTGAACAACGAAAACATCCTTTAAACCCATAAAACAAACTAAACAAGCTTGCGCCATTTAGACACCTTGACTGATAATGTCTCAAAAAACTGACTCATTGGACTGAAATGAATAATTAAGCAGACACAAACACACAGTTAATGTTGGGGAACAGGAAAGGGAGAAAGACAACCTTTTCATATCCCTCTTGCCCAGTGAATGCTGGTGAGGCTCCTGCTCTCTGACGCTGAACACGGTACGTGATTTAGATCACGCTTAGATGGTGCTGCTAAAGCAGTTCTGCATTGAAGTCACTAGTCACTAGTCTCTAGTCACTTCTCACCAGCTGGAATTGGTGCTGAAGGATATGGTTTCAATAATTATTATAATAGTAATGAGTAGTTTTTCCAGGATCAATATATACACTTACTGTGGGAAATGCCTGAACCATTACATACAACTGTGTTCTACTTGCATTCCTGGTTGTTTTTTATCTTGAAATATCTGCACAAAGGGTTGTTTCATTGACGGTAACGCAACAGCAGTCGAAAAAAACAGAAGTGACTGTAATTCATTGGTAAAGGTTTTAACAGTGTTTCTGTTAAAAAGTGAGTCAGTGGGACATGACTCAGTTGAACTGATGAAGTTAGTGCAGTGAATATGAACATTATGATCAGTATCCAGAAATTGAAAATGGCAGTAACAATCTTTGTGACACATCTTCCAGCTTTAACTGGGAGGTTCATATCTTCAGAATAGAAATCTGCTTAATGTCATTATTTTATGGCACATCTGGGAACCAACAACTGTCACCAACATTACTGCTAAATGAATGTGGGATTGCTGAGTGGTAGTAAACAGTAAACTGCCCAAACAGCACAAGACTCACTTCACTCTACACATTAGAAAGTGCCATGTTTGAGAAAAGATCCAAAGCTGAAGATGCTGTCTGATACATTCGGCAGGATAATAAGTGCTGAAGGATCTTGTCTGTGTTCGAGTTGCACAATTAATCAGCGATGGCTCTGAATAAGCTCTGTTTCATCAGCTAGTTCCTGTGCAATGTCACATCCCTGCCTTGACTTAATATGGCCTTTTACAATACCACGAAGTCAATAAACCGTTTTGGATTTCTCGCGCAGACCTGCAGAGAGTAAGTCAAAGCTGTTGATTGTTAAATATTGCAACCTACATTAACAGCAAAGAGATAAACTCATGCGTCCTATATTATGAGACAGACCCATGCATCAGAGCGCTTCGGGGTTATCAGCGATCGCGGATCTGTGCTGGGGTTATGGAGGAGAAATCTGATTATGTGGGACTGCGACTTATTTCCCTGCAAAGCCGAAGCCTCCACAGAATCACATTACCAACAGCCGCTCACTGAATTACAACGGATTCTTGGAGGCTGTATGAGAAACAGTGTGCACAGCCAGGAGCGGGTTCGGAAACTTTTTAACGGGAAGGCCCGACCGTGGCACAGTTTTAAAGAAGGGTGACACATCTGTACAATGAGTAAATGTGTTAAAGGTGCAATGTGTAATGTCTCGCCACATGTGCCAAAGAAATAAGGGGCAGCATTTCACCTCCACTACTGGGTCCATACAGTCTGAAATCACAGTCAGTAGTTATTAAAAAGCAGTGCAAGACCAGGCAAAACTCGTGTGATGTTGGCTTACAGTTTACGTTAGCCATCTGTGGGTAAACTGTGATACTAACCGGGGCTGTAGGGTACTTTGATAGTTTGTTTATTATCTTAAATCCCAACTGGCAGAAATGAGAGAATGACCCACACCCTTGTCTCCACCAGTCCCTGCCAGGAGGAGAGTATGCAGTGGTCTAACCTGTGTAACGTCAGCAACAGATCGTTGGCTGATCCGGCGGGGAGTCGGGGCGGTCCTTGCTGCTGACTGAAGCTGCTGCTCACCCTCCAGGGTGACATAGACATAGACACATAGACATAGATGTCTCTGACACAGTGCCGCCACTATAAGCTCTTCTGATAATGTTGTGTCATTTTTTAATGTTTTAAACAAACATTGTACCTCTGAGTCAAAAGTCCTAGTTCTTGGCACTAAGAAACTGCACATTATTAATAATTTCATTGCAATTTAATATAGTAAATGACTGGCCATTAAAAGAAATGAATAAATAACTGCTATTTGTAAGTCTTACTAAGTCTCCTATAATCCTGGACAGATTATGAGACAACTGGGCCTGAGGATGCAGACATGTCAAAGTTCCCCCGCCCTCCTACGTAGGAGTAAGACCTCCCGACTGAAAGAGAGACATGTCTCTCTGTGGTTGTTTTGCGTGTCTTTGTGGTCGCCGCCCAGCCCCGCCCCCGTGCGCTGGGTGTCATCAGTCTGTCATCGGTCCCATTATAGCTCCTCTCAGAGAGTACAGGTACACGGCTCCAATGACAATAGGTGTCACCCTAAAACGAGCAGTGAGGCCGAAGGCAGGGAAGAGGAGCTCTGCTGTGCTTTAGGTAACTCCTTGGTGGGGAACGAGGCTCCTGTGTGAAGCTATGATAAATAAAATGGAAGGGGAAGGCACTCTCTGTGCAATCCACCAAGATTAATGACCAAAGCACTACATAAAGTGAAATAGTTTATCTCAAGCCTAACAACATGAAACTTGTAAATGCGCCTGCCATTTTTCTTTCTGGGACTCTGTGGCTGTGCTCATGTTGCATTCATGGAGTTCAGCCATTACACATTGAGAAAGGAAAGCCACAGATAATACTCTCCCCTTGGACTCTACATTGGCTATTTGTCCAACCTATAGGTGACTAGGGTGCTGCCTGTCTTCATATTTTGTGTCTTTTATGTTGAAAACTTGGCAGATTCACAATACAAGCAGAGCGTTGTGTTTCATACACAATGTTTTCAAGGCTATGCAGGCGCAGGAGGGCAGGAAAGCATCAATTCCACTCAATTTCCTCAGGACCTTGAAGTGCGGGCCATGCTTTTGGTCGCTTTTCTCTGCAAAGCACTGATGAAGAGCTTTCAATCTTCACTAAACCCAGTTCAGGTTTCTTTAATCTGCTCGAAGATTTTGTCGTACCATGCGGTGCAGGAAATTAGGTTTGAAAACCCAGTTAGTCAGCTTTAGCTGCACTGTCACTGCTACCACGTGCTGATGCATTATTAACAGTTTAAACAAAACTCAGTCGCTGCACCACTCAGCTTGGCGGCAACCTGAACTGGTGATTTCTGTTTGATCAGGGAACAATCAGTCAGGAGCTAAATGGTCAGGAGCTAAATGGTCATTGCAGCGTTGCTTCAAAGTGCAACATGAAGGGTGTTGTATTTGGTCAAATTAATGGATATAACTACTGTATACGGATCCAGTAGAGATTGTATGGTTGTTGTTGTTGTTGTTGTTTTTGTTGTTGTTGTGTGTGTGTGTGTGTGTGTGAACGCAGGAAGCATAAATTCTTCTCACTGAAGTGCAGATAATTAGCACATTGCCTGGGGCTATCAATTTTGTCTTTTTAATCAGTCCCATTGTGTCAAAGAAAGAAAAAATAGATGGACACATTCAGCCAGTCATGTGCACCTGCCTACTCTGCTTAAATGACTCATCACAAAGAAGAAAGACCAAGGTCTGGTATCGGCCGCCGTCTCTGTCCTTCAAAAGCAAAATTGAACTGAAAGTCTGAATTCAACACACCATTAAATCCAGCCACTTTACCAACATCAGTGAGCAGTTTATTTGACTGTTTCCAGGGCTGTCACTGTGGCCAGCGGTTTAAAGGAAAAGAACACACAAAACAGCTGCTAGAAAAATATTTAGCATTTTTCCTTTCTGGAAGTGTATTCATCTTGACCGACAATGTGACAACGTGATATCATGCTGAGATATTTCCAGCTGCTACAATGCAGATAATAGCAGAGCATGTATCACCTATGTAAAGCAGAATGAGAATCCTGAATCACCCCCAGAATCAAAGATCAGTTTTACAGTTTTATATCTAAAGATTCAACAGTGGGAAATGATACGCAGAGCCACCCATTTCTCCACAACAGAGCAGAATGCAGTCAAGTCACCAGACAGAGGAAACAAGTAACAAGTCTTGTTTTTCAACTAGAGACACTCCTTCAGCTGCCTCACTGTTACTGACACTAATGTGGTTGTTATCGCTTCCTCCACCTACAAATAAAACCCAGGAGGATGCAACAATTGCAGGCGAGTCTCTGGGGAACGAAGGAATCAGAGTGTAGGAGAAGATCAAGCAGACAAGTCAGGTGGAGGGAAACAGGAGTAAATCACAACACTTTATCACAAAAACACTCCTGAAATACGGGCCAGTTATATTCTTAAGATTCTCGAGATCTGCATTTTATCAAGCCACATTTTTATAAAAGTCCTGCATTAAAAATATTACTCAAGTAAAAGTGCAAAAGTATCCCCATCAAAATATACTCGAAGCTGCAGCGGGTAGAAATGGAGCAAATGTGATTTAAAAAAAGTTATTTTTATAAAATATCAACTCTTGTAGTTTCTGTTTAGCTGTAAATTGAGAAAGTTTGTGACCAGCAGCCATGTTGAGATCTGTTGAGGAAATACCAAGCACCGCCCACCAGCTGGAGCACAGCCAATAGGAATGCTCTTTCTGATGACCTGTGATTGGTCAAAGTCTACAATCACAGGTTGGATTTTCTAAAGCCTGAAAACAGCCATGAGGAGGAGCACAAGTCTAGTTTTCTGTCAGAGGTGTAATACGCTGAAAGGTTGTTATTGAATATTTGCCCCGTGATGCCAGAAATGTGCAGCCCCCCACTTCAAACTATCAGAGTGAAAGTACTCATTATATCAGAATAATCTATTAGTATTGGATCATGATTCTTGATGCATTAACGTGTACTTTACTTCAATGTTGCAGCTGATAAAAGTGACTTTTAATGACTGTATATGCTGCTGGGTAGTTTAATCTATGATAATACATCATTTATTAGTTTACTTATATGTAATAATAAACAGAATCTGCAAAATAAACTGAATCTATAAAGTTATTAAGTGTATTAAAATAGCTGTTTAAGAGGGAAAAGATGGTATCGGATTGATAACGGTATCAGCAGATACTAAAGGCTGCGGCATCCGGATCAATATCAGACATGGAAAAGTGTTATTGAGCCATCCTACAAGTCAGTCACAAAATCTCTGAGTGTCTTTCTGTTTTCTCTGAACTGGGCTGTTTGTGGCATTTTGTTGTCAGGATTGTGCATCATTTCCTTTAAAGAGGGGAAATATGAACCACCAACTCCTGCAGTGGACGCTGTAACACAGCTGCTGCAGCTTCCACCATGTTGAACTCTCATCATTGCCAGGACCTATTGATAAGAGTTAACTGCGCAAATTCATACGTCAAAAGTCACCAGTTGAACTGGACGTGAAAAATTTAACTGGATTTAAAGTTGCCCCATAAGCAAATTCACCGATTGCACCAATTACATTAAAATGATTCGCTGTAGTGCGAAATGTGCTGAGACCTGTATGATTATAATGCACTATAATGTAGGCTCATGTGATGACAAATCAAACAGGACTATAAGCATTGAAACGTCTGGCATATAGGTCTGAAATGGTAACTTATTACTTACTTAGCTTAGATTCTTGCAACAAGGGTAAAGAGGCCCTTGAGCCAGTCTCCATACTCTCACTTGATTACTTGAGGTGCTTTCACATAATCAATTTGCTCTTTGCTCACCACAAGGCAGGGCACAGTGCAGCGCAGGAGTCATATATATATATATATATATACATATATATAGAGAGATAACAGCTATACATATATATATATATATATATATATATATATATGTATAGCTGTTATCTCATTTGGGGCACTTTGAAAGATCAGCAGCAACCAGGGTCAAAGATGAAATCATTTGAACTTTGAGTGCAGTGCTCGGTGGCAGTTTCGCTTTCAGCCTAGTTTGGGTGCTGCTTTCCCCAAAGGACAGTAATGGTACAGCCAGCACTGAACAGTTTTACTGCTAATCATGTGCGGGCTGCTTTACTTTACTTTACTGTCAGTTAAATTCCTGAAATGTTCGTGCAGCCATCCTCTTGTATTTCTCGCTGACAGACAAACCTTTCCATTGATCTGCTCAGACACTGGCATTCTCAAGTGTAGAAACAGAAGCACTGCAGTGCTTTTGTCTCTATAGTGGGAAATGATCTGAATATCAA